>JAVTVY010032243.1:0-15383 GCA_036873755.1 Hanleya hanleyi
ATAGTCGAAATATTGTTCTTGGTTCAACATGCTTGGATCCACCGCGTTGATGATCGCAAAGGAATTCTGCAAGAAAGGGAAGCAGCGAAGGATCTAATTATACAATCAAAACGCTCTGATCAGAAAAGGGAACCAGTCCCAACGTGTATTCGATGCCGCAAAGAACTCACAGTGAAACATCTTCTGATCGACTGTACATATTTAAAGATTCTAAGGGATTCTTTTCATCGAGGAGCTACTTTAGAAGATCTTTTTAGTCGGATAAAAGAAGACTGTATTTTAGTTCAATCGGGAGAAATAGGTGTTCTGTTGATTATTCTGGATTGCTGGATTGTTGTCTTGCTTTTATTGAAATACTTAGAATTGTGTTTGATTGCCGCTGTATAGCTGAAACGCGACGTTAATACTTAATGCTCTCTCTCTCTCTCTCTCTCTCTCTGTTGGTGATTTTAGGATTCCGGTTGGCGCTGGACTGAGCCGGTCATAGGACGGTGATGTCACTAACTCCGCCTTCTGCATGGTTAAGAACAACTGTCAAATATGGAATAGTAAAGGAAATACACACTAAATCAATGACAATGAAGTAAAATGGCTAAATCAGACAAGCTGAGCTAGAATTCGATAAGACATACACATATGCAGTTGACGTTGTGTATGTTTTAATGTGTTGGATTACTAAGTTGTTAACTTGAATACTTAGAATTTTGTTTGATCGTCGCTAAAATGCTGAAATATTGCTGATCACGACGTTAAACCTCAATTCTCTCTCCTGTGATTATTTAGACCTGAGAGATGTGAAAACATCTGTCACAGATTGTGGAAATGAATTGAAATTATAAACCGAACTCAGCATGATCATATATATGAACACCCGCACTCAGTATGATCATAATATGTACATCATACATATTTAGGGTCACATTCAAATTACTTGATAAGTTCTTTTAAGTCGGGTAAACGAAGACTGTATTTAAGGTTGTTTTAGAAAAATCTAAGTTATTAACTTGAATACTTAGGATTCTGTTTGATTGTCGCTTTTCATTTTAAAGATTGCTCCCTTTTAATACAATAGCTGAAATTTATTAATAATTTGGTCGATTTGGTGCTTAATGCTTAGCCTTCCCTATTTCTTTATTTGTTATATATCAATACTTGTTATTTGGTCGATGTACAAATACTTTTGTACTGGGGAGACGCAATAATAAGTTGTCTTAATGCGCTCCCCTTTCATCAAGATGAATAAATTATATTTAAACCAAAGATTGCTGAACGCGACATTAAGCCTCAATTCTCTCAGTCTGGAATTTGCAAACAGATCTTCAAAACTGACTTGATGCCACAAAATTGATCTGATAAATTATGTACATAAAAAACAATTTAGTTTTGTCGCTCACGGAAAGTTCACATGCAGCTGTGTAGATTTAAGGGTTGAAAGCAAGCAGCTACTTTATATCTGTTCAGTCGGGGTAAATGAAGACTGTTTTAGGTTATTTGAGAGAAATCGGTTTGTTGTAAAAGTTTTAAGGTATGTACATATTTTTGGTGTGTTGTGTTGATTACTATTGGGTTGCTCGGTTATTGACTTGTTTTTGTTGGAATACTTAGAATATTGATTGATCGTCGATATACAGCAATATTGCTGAACGCGACGTTAAATCTTAATTCATTCTTTCTTTCTCCCGTGCAGAAATGTCGCGTGTTGAAATGTTGTGGACTTTGTGGGGTGGGGGGGAGGGTATGTATACATTGTAGTGCATACAGCACATACGGTGTCCAAAATGTCTGATCTCTGCACAGTTGAAATGGCACCATGTTCCACATATGTCACACTGCACCCACGGTCGATTGATGCCAGGCTTGGTGCAGCCTAGGATGTAGCGCGTTGTGCACTGTGACGGCGGTTTTTTCGCGCAATGTGAACCCGCACTAACCCATATTGGTTACGATCACATTTGGCCTCCTCCAAATATGGAGCCCCAGTGTTTTCCGACAGTCTCTTCACATTACACTTAATCGATATCCAATCAATATTGGCTGCCATTTTGACTGAAATCACAGAACCGCTGAAACTGAAAAATAGATACTGACCGAATAACGCGCATTCAACACATTATTTCATCAGGTTTGCGAATAACGCGCATTCAACACATTATTTCATCAGGTTTGCATGTTCTTAGTTCAACATGCTTGGATCCACTCCGTGGATTATCGCAAAGGCATTCTGCAAGAAAGGAACAACGATGGGGCTAATTAAAGACTCGAAACGCTCTGATCAGAAAAAAAGTGTATGCCATGCCGCGAAGAACTCGGTGAAACTTATTCTGATCGACTGTATAGATTTTTAGAATGTGAGGGATTCTTTTTATCTCCTTGTTATTGCCTTGTTTTTGTTGAAATGCTTGGAATTTTGTTTGATTGTCGCTGTATTGCTGAAATAACGCTGAACGCGACGTTAATCCTTAATTCTCTCTATCTCTCGGTGGTTTTAGGAATCCGCTTGGCGCCGAACTGAGCAAATCATATAGCTTAGATCGATGAAGTCACTAACTCCGCCTTCTGTATGGATGGTTAGGATCAACTATCGAATATAGAATGGTCAAGGAAATAGAAACGAAATCAATATGACAACGAAGCAAAAAGACCAAATTATAGACAAGTTGAGCTAGAATTCGATAAGACAATCAAATTATAGACAAGTTGAGCTAGAATTCGATAAGACAATCAAATTATAGACAAGTTGAGCTAGAATTCGATAAGACAATCAGTAGCATTTCACGTTGTGTGTATGTTTTAATGTGTTGAATTACTGAGTTATCAGCTTGAATACTTAGAATTTTGTTTGATCGTCACAATATAAGTGAAATGTTGCTCAACGCGACTTCAAACCCTAATTCTCTCTCCTACATTCCAACTGATATGGAATTTCCTAACAAATCTTCGAAACTGGATACCAACAAAAAAACAATTTAGTTTTGTCGCTTACGGAAAGTTCGCATGCAGCTGTATGAATTTAAAGATTGAAAGCGAGTCTTTGTATCAAGCAGCTACTTTGGATCTGTTTAGTCTAGTAAATGAAGATTGTATTTCAGGTTGTTTGAGAGAAATCGGTTTGCTGTAGAAGTTTTAGCAGGTTTTAGTGTGTGTACATGTTTTTAGTGTGTTTTGTTGATTATTTTCGGATTGCTGGGTCGTTGCCTTGTTCTTGTTGAAATAATCTTCGCCGCTATATAGCAATATTGCTGAACACACTCGCATGCAGAAATGTCGCGTAAATTTTAATGTATGTGCATGTCTTTTGGTGCGTTGTGTTCATTACTTCGGGATTGCTGGGTAGTTGGTTAGTTTGTCGCTTACGTAAAGGTCGCATGCAGCTGAATAGATTTTAAGATTGTAAGAGTCTTTGTAACAAGCAGCTACTTTAGATCTGTTTAATCTGGTAAATAAAGACTGTATTTTAGGTTATTTGAGAGAAATCGGTTTGTTGTAGAAGTTTAAATGTATGTACATGTTTTTGGTGTGTTGTGTTTTGCTGGGTTATTGCCTTGCTTTTGTTGAAGTAATTATTGTCGTTATATAGCAATATTGCTGAATCCGACGTTAAACCTTATTTCACTCTTTTACTCTTGCAGAAATGTCGCGTGTTGAAATGTTGTGGACTTCGTCGATTGCATAGATTTTCTGATTGAAGAGATTCTTTTTGTCGAGCGACTATTTTTGGAAGATATTTTTAGTCGGGTTAGGGAGGCCTGTATCTTGGGTTATTTGAGAGAGATCGGTTTGTTGCATAAGTTTTAATGTGCTGGATTACTAAGTTATTGGCTTGAGTACTTAGATATGTACAAATTTTTGTTGTGTTGTGTTGATTACGTCTGGGTTGCTGGTTTATTGACTTGTTTTTGCTGGAATACCTAGAATATTGATTGATCGTCGCAAAATAGCAATATTGCTGAACGCGACGTTAAACCTTAATTCTCTCTCTCTCTCTCGTGCAGAAATGTCGCGTGTTGAAATGTTGTGGACTTCGTGGGGAAAGGGCGGGGGTATGTATACATTGTAGTGCATACAGCGCATAAGGTCTCCAAAATGTCTGATCTCTGCACATTTGAAATTACATCATGTTCCACAGATGCCACACTGCACCACGGAAGTTTGATGCCGGGCCTGGTGCAGCCTGGGAAATCGCGCGTTGTGCACTGTGATGGCGTTTTTTTTGTACAGTGTGAACCCGCATTAACCCGTATTGGTTATGGTCACATTTGGCCCCCTCCAAATATGACTGCCGAACCCCCGCTCTGGGGCCCCAGTGTTTTCCGAGTCTCTTCACATTACACGCAATCGATATCCAATCACTATTGGCTGTCATTTTGACTGGAATCACAGAACCGCAGAAACTGCAAAATACATACTGACTGCATAACGCGCATTCAACATATTTTTCATCAGGTTTGCATGTTCTTAGGTCAACATACTTTGCCCCACCCCGTTGATCAGTGTTTTCTAGCGGTTTCTTCACATTACACTCAATCGATATCCAACCAATATTGCCTGCCATTGTGACTGAAATCAGAGAACCGCAGAAACTGAAAAATACATACTGTCTGAATAATGCGCATTGGACAATTTTTTCATCTGGTTTGCATGTTCCTGGTGCAACATGTATCCACCCCGTTGATGATCGCAAAGGCATTCTGTAAGAAAGGGGAGCAGTGTTGGATCTTACTATAGACTCTAACCTCAGAAGGTGTAAAAAAGGTGTAAATCAAACGTTTACACCTTCTGGGTTCATGTTTACACCCTTAGGAGGTGTAAATAAGGTGTAGAAAAGGTGCAAATGTATGAAGATTGCTTCCAACCCTGCTTTTACACCCGTAAAGGTGTAAATTTATTGGAAGGTGTTAAAAAGGTGTAAATACTTAATTTTCCATACACATTTGGAACTTAATTTCTATGTTGCAGAAATGTATTTCCTTGTCATGCTTTCGGTAAACCATCAACATTTTCAAGCACCCCAACTTTTTACACAAAACTAAATCAATGGATCTAACAATTTGATCAGTCTCTCCAACATTTGAGCAAAAATTCTGAAGGAAATATGACAAAAAAACGAGCTGCAGACCATAAGAGTCAATCCCCCCGTCAGTTTCACGAGGGAGTGAATATTGAACAGCCGCTCAAGTGTTTTCGCTCAAGGTCGGGCTCAACACTACAGAGTGGGAGGGGGGGGACGTTCTGAGGTTTTGAATATCAACATTATAGTAAATGTTATGTATCATGCAGAGTCGACAAAAGCACGTTGTTTGTCGACCAATGTAAGAAGTTATCAGATCGATATCTACAGTGCTGATAACTGCTCAGCTATCAGATAAAGTGATTTTGAACTTCATTCCAATGGGGGATTTGCACAATAAGCAGTGAATAAAACGGAAATTGTAAAATTATGGGCTTTGATTGATCCACTGAGACAGGAAGGTGTGAAAGAGACTTAACGGTTCGAAGTGATAATCATGACAGCTTGTTGTGCATGTTATCCATTAACAATTGCGCGATTATCGTCACAAATTATTACTTGATAAAGCAATGGTTACCATTCTCTCCGACCCCTTTTGACACATCAAAATCATAATCCGCGGCCTGCCTTTGTCTCATATCCCTTTGACGCTAACGCCAAGCTTTGGTTAAATTGTACATATCGGTGATGATTCTATTGCTCAATTAGTTTTTAGTTTATTCTGCCAATGCCTAACAATATATTCATCGCTTCTATTGTTCATTAATTTGTAAATAAGCATGGCTCCGCTTCTCATGCTGTTATTTATTTTAATATTTAGCACTGCAAAAGATCTTAAATTAACAACATGTACCGTGAAGTTTAAATAAAATATTGAGTTGATGGGCCGCGAAATCCGTATGGGAAGCGGCTCTTAAATTACAATTTCAATCAATCATGCTGTCCACCATTTCCAATATATGCACACGCGATATTACTTCCAAACAAACATATATTAGGATAAATTACGTACAGCCGGGCTTTTTTCACGTCGCTCGTTCGGTGCTGTGCTGTCCATTAAAGTGGACTTTCTGCGAGATGGCGACTTGCCCGCTGTTGATCGGGGAGAACCGAAAGAAAATCGCTTTACCTTTTGCAACTCCCAGCCTGTCGGACCTTGAAGATCATATTTCACAGAATGCTACCTTAGCTGATCTAATTGGCATTAACGACGTAACCTTCCAGGTAAATATGCCATTTTTTTTCATATTTGTACAATATAATTGCCCCTGTGAACCCAGGTCGGAGCAGGGAGATGCATGTAAATATGTATGTATTTAGAGGCTGAAGAAAATGTTACATCTTACAGACAATTTATAACGGAGAATATATTTTTATACTGTCGGAGCAGATGATCGAAACATAGTTCAACTATGCTAAAAATGTGACTCGATTGAGTATTTTCTGTTGCTCTCGGTATTTCATTCAACTTTTGCCGACAGAACCGAACAAGCTCGAAACTTTGTCGAATCAACATACATGCGGGAAAATACGGTGCTATGATAACATACACTTTTGCGAAATTTGATTAATATAATCTGCTCAGAGATATTGTTTGACCCAATCAACTTAGTGACGCTTGAAAATATAGAAATTCTATTTAAATCTCATCAATAGTAGGCCCCTATATGAGGGCCCTATATGAGAGAAAAACGAGTCAGAACTGGTTAGCCTGGTGCCCTGATTATGGAGGTGCTTGTTACCCTATACCATAGTGTTCGGGAACCAGATTATAAATGATACTAGTCAATGCGCATGCTCACAAGGATCACGTGGGAGAAAATGGAGGGCGGTTTGATTTTCTTCGAGAAGGCTTGTTTCAAACTTTGCGAAATCGTGTCGATTTAGCCCACTATAGTCACACATATTTGTAAGTATTATCTTCATTAGATAGGAGTGCAACTACCTCGAACACGTCACTGTTGAAAATGTGCTCGAAAATGTTCAGCTCGCATAAAACTGGGAGTTCATTCAATGAATGCGAATCCAAAATGGCGGCATAAATTTGTTCAGTGATAGCTTTGCTCAGTTCAATGCAGTACTTATAGTGAATTTTAGTACGCAGTGGAATAGGAATAGTTAAAAACGCCCAGCCACTTGGAACGTTTGGGATATTTTGAGGTACTATTTACCCTTACTATTTACCCAAATAATTTTACTAATATGAAACCAGAATTATATGATGTTTAAAAAGAGCCGGGCTGGACTAGATGATCGGTTCTTGTAGGTTCTCTTCAACCCCTACGACTTAGTTTCGTGGGTATATGACGGCTTATTTTCGTGGCTATATGAGACAGATTGACTGATAAATTGTTTGCCACTTAGTTAAATGTGATTTATTTATTTTCCAGTTGTATGATGCTGATTTTGAAGAGTTCATGGACATCGAGCACCACGAGGAGATACCGGAAAAGTTCGAAATCCAGATATTACAGCATACGACAACAGATTGAGCATTTCACAATGTCCCAGAGCGTACTGATAAGAAGGTATCAACGATTCGTGTTCTCCTGTTTGGGGGTGAATCACTGTTATTCACAGACCATGAAAATATAATAAATAATTATGGCAGAACTAATGAAATAACCTAGTATTGTGAAATCTGACCGGAACCTTTGCTAATTTTAATAAGTCTTATAATTATTATTCACTTCTGGTTTTGTAGCTACACTGTGATCAATCGATCCAGTTCAATGAATATGTGGATACATGTAAATTTGATTCACCCTGTTTCTATGCAGACTACACAGGATATAGCCAGTTACTTATGTGCGTCTTTAAATCGCAGTTGAAAAATTAATATTTTTCCCCATTTCAGGAGAGCACAGGCACTGGTCCAAGTGACACCGTGGAAATGCATTTTCAACATGAACTATCAACTATGTAAGTCAACTTTCTTACAGTCTGATTACCGTAGTTTTGTTTCTTTTCCAAAGAATGTAAATTTTGATTCAGTTACATGAGCTGGGTTCGACGGGTGTCACTAAATAAGAGACCGATACAGACCGATAATTATAAAGGACAGACCTATACTAGATTACGGCCTCTAGAAGACATAATTGGTAGTTTGTGGTATTTTCTTGTGAAAACAGCTGTTGAAAGGGTAAAACGGTGTGGCAATCAGCTTCCCGGTAGGCCCTACGGGAAGCGGCACACGGCCGATTCGCCCACCTGTGTCGTCTAGCACCTTCCACGCACTCCCAGCGGACCGGTTCGGCAGGTGTGTTTATGCAAGAGCAGTAGTTACTGCGACAGATTCCACGAATTGGAACAAAGAGCTCGCTTTTCATGAACATCAGTGATACCATTATTAATATTAATATAATTAATGTTATTAATATATTAGTATTATTATTAATATGACCCAATATTGTATGAAATTTATCAGACACGAAATGACAAATTACGGTGCATGAAGTGACAGAAGGCAATAAAAATCTATATTTATGGGCGGAGAATGGCATATTTCTATTTCACAGTTCGGGCAGTAACAGTAAGAAAAAAAGAAAGTAAAAAACCTGAACAAAAGATCCATCCGTTTCATTCCCACCTATCACCCAGAGATGAAATATATAAGGAAAATCCTGTTGAAATATTGACATTTTATCAAATCATGTGAATCACCCACAACGAAAGTCTGGGGAAACCCAGTAATTGCATACAGAAGGAGGAAGAATTTGAAAGAAATGTTAAAGAAATCAAAACAATGAACATTGTGAATTGATACGTTATTTTACTGAAATAACTCGAATAAACCCGAAACACTTGTTTCATTCAACTTTATTTGTGTTCAATATGCTCCTATAATATCAAGTATGTGTAATATATATCAGGAGAATTTGAAGCTGCAGGTCGGGGCGCTGGGCGCGTCTGGCGGGCGAATTGATCGTGCGATTCGGCCGTGCGACGCGCTTCCTATCGTAACGGGCGCAGCTAAATGCGATACCGTTTTGCGCTATAAACGATCGTTTTTTATGAAAAAATCCCACAAAGTACCAATTATGTATTCTCAAAGTCGTAATCAATTATACTTAGGTATCGGTCTGTATGTTTTTAGTACCGGTCTGTATCGGAAGGCAATGAGGGTGCCCGGGTTCGACTACTGTGTTGGGATTGACATTTTAAAACATATATTTACAATTTGTTTCTGTGTATATTCCCAGTTAACAAAAATGGAACTTTAATGCATCCAGTGATGAGTAACATTTACATTGTGGGATTAGTTTATCAGCTGTGGTTCTTACTGATTGTAGGATCGGGCCTAGCAGCAGAACACCTACTCTGGAGGTATGGTAGCACTCCATTTCCAGCTAACACCCTGCTACTGTACTCTCGGTCGAGCCATTGGACTTTGCTCTGCCAGCCTTTGATACAGACGCTACCTGGACACTCGAAAAGCAAAGCAAACAGACCCTTCCACAGCTCAAAGGCGGGGAATTATTGATGGTGATTTTTGTTACCTGTTTTACCCTACTCTCTCTGAGAGTTTTTGAGGCTGAGGCACCCCAGAAGGTTATGTACAAAAGTATTCCATGAGAGTTGGTGAAAGTTGGAGGCATAATTGATATGAACATAACGTGCTCAATTTAGGTTGAGTTGGGATGCTTGTAGTTTTAATCGTTTGAACTTTGTGCTTCCAGGGATTGAGAGTGAACTATATCAGGAAGGGTTAACATGAAATGACCAATGTAAATGTGCGTTTTGTGATTTCCCTAATAAAATATATCATACATATATTTTGTGTTAATGTTCTTATTGTGTACCTCAACCAAGAGCCACTACTGGGTGGTACGAACACCACTAATTCTCACTAAAAAGGTGCAAATTAACACCTTTTGAAGGTGTAATTCTCACGAAATGGGTGTGTTTTAACACCCTTGGAAGATGGAATCGTCTCCAGAAGGTGTATTTTAGCACCCCTAGATGAGTCAAATTTGCCCAAAAGGTGTGAATGAACACCCAAAGAAGGTGTAATTCTGTTGAAAAGGTGTAAATTAACACCACTGAAAGGTTTAGTTGTGGCCAAAAGGTGTAAATAAACACCCATGGGATGCTGGGTTCCCCCAAAAATATGCTTATAAATTTGTCTGGAAGGTGCAAATTTTATTCAGAAGGTGTGAATGAACACCCATGGAAGGTGTAATGTGAGCAAAAAAGGTGTAACTTAACACCTTTTCGAGAAGGTGTAAATTTACACCTTTTGGAGAGGGTGTTAATTCACACCCAAAAGGGTGTTAGCCCTGGGACAAGCCATTTACACCCCGTAGAGGTGTAATTTACACCTTCTGGGGTAAGAGTGATAGACACAAAACGCTCTGATCATAAAAGGGAACCAGTCCCAAGGTGTACGCCATGCCACGAAGAACTCAGTGAAGCTTATTCTGATCGACTGTATAGATTTTTAGATTGTGAGAGATTCTTTTTATCTCCTTGTTATTGTCTTGGTTTTGTTGAAATGCTTGGAATTTTGTTTGATTGTCGCTATATAGCTGAAATATTGTTGAACGCGACGTTAATCCTTAATTCTCTCTCTCTCTCTCTCTGTTGGTGGTTGTAGTCATCCGTACTATACTGAGCAAAAATCATATAGGACGACAATGTCGCTAACTCCATCTTCTATGTGGTTAGGACCAACTGTCGAATATAGAATGGCCAGGGAAATAGGAACTAAATCAATATGAAAACGAAGAAAAAATACCAAATTAGACACGTTGAGCTAGAATTCGATAAGACTAATTTCATAAATGCATTTTACGTTGTGTTTGCTTTAATGTGTTGCATTACTAAATTATTAACTTGATGAATATTATATGACTAGATTTGATCAACAAATTCTTACGATCTTTGGAAGAAATCGGTTTGTTGTATAAGTTTTAATGTATGTGCATGTCTTTTGATGTGTTGTGTTGATTACGTCTGGATTGCTAGGTTGTTGAATTGGTATTATTAGAACACTTAGAATTTTGTTTGATCATCGCGATATACCTGAAATATTGCTGAACGCGACATTAAACCTTAATTCTCTCTCTGTTATTGCTGAACGCGACATTAGACCTTAATTCTCTCTCTGTTAGTGCACACCCAAGTTTCCCTCCTCCCTTGGTTCTCAACATCCAGCCAACAGCCAACTTTAAATGACAAGGACAAACGTGCTACAAGAAATTGTTCTTGAATATTTATGTACATAGAAATTCAAGAGAATTAAATATAACGTCGCGTTCATACATATATCGGCTATATTGCGATGGAAGATTGAAAAGTTATGCAAAGAACATATTATTCTAAGAGGCGTGCTTTTGGAACTACATTTACAATTTATATTTGCCTGGCCGATGGAATTTCATAGATACTTTTTCGCGTCATGGGATATCATTCAGTTATACAGCACTTGATTGCTCCATTTAATTACGGGATTCTCATTCCCCTTTTTGGAAATTTGGAAGAAGATTTAGCCAACAATCGATGTTTATTATACTTGTTGTGTTGTGTTGTGTGGATATGGATTACCCGTTATACACGGGACATTATTGGTGGCAAGCGTCAAATCAGACATTCAATATTCAACCGTCTTCCATAAAAGAATTACCGCGTCAATTATCGAAAAACCTATTTCGTATGACAGCGCCAACTTTATGTGAGCGTGAATAAAACTAATAACAACACATCTCCAAATCGTTTCCAGAGAATGTATCTCATTCACGCTTTGATTGTGCGTGTTCATTTGAACACTATCTAGATGGAAATCACATTATATTCAAACGGCCACTCACTATTCACTATGCCTATGTCATGTAACTCCAGCAGCTTCCAAAAAGTGGAAATTATATGTCAGAAAACATGTCAGTGCACAGCACATAAGGTCTCCAAAATTTCTGATCTCTGCACATTTGAAATTACACCATCTTCCACAGATGTCACACTGCCCCCATGGTTGATTGATGCTGGGACTGTTGCAGCCTGGGAAGTTGTGCGATGTGACGGCGGTTTCTTCGTACAACGCAATATTGTGCGTTCCACATATTTTTTGATCAGGTTTGCATGTTGTTGGTCCAACATGCTTGGATCCACCCCGTTGATGATCACAAAGGCATTCTGCAAGAAAGGAAAGCAGCGATTGATCTAATTATAGACTCAACTCTCTGATCAGAAAAGGGAATCGGTCCCAAGGTGTATTCGATGCCGCGAACAACTCACAGTGAAAGATCTTCTGATCGACTGTATAGATTTAAAGATTGAAAGGGATCCTTTTATCGAGCAGCTACTTTAGAAGATCTTTTTAGTCGGATAAAAGAAGGCTGTATTTTAATTTATTCGAGAGAAATAGGTGTGTTGTGTTGATTACTTCCGGATTGCTGGATTGTTGCGTTGTTTTTGTTGAAATACGTAGAATTTCTTTTTATTGTCGCTGTATAGCTGAAATATTGCTGAACTCGGCGTTAATCATTAATACTTTCTGTTGGTCGTTTTAGGGATCCGGTTGGCGCTGTACTGAGCAAATCATATGGGACAACGATGTCACTAACTCCGCCTTCTGTATGGTTAGGATCAACTGTCGAATATAGAATGTTCAAGGAAATAGAAACTAAATCAATATATGACGAAGTAAAATGATCAAATTAGATAAGTTGAGATAGACTTCGATATGACAAATACATATATGCATTTTACGTTGTGCGTCAGTTTTAATGTGTTGGATAACTAAGTTATTAACTTGAATACTTAGAATTTTGTTTGATCGTCTCTCTATAACTGAAATGTTGCTGAACGCGACGTCAAACCTCAATTCTCTCTCTCTTTCTCTAGCTCTCTATCCTACATTTCAATTGATATGGAATTTGCTAACAGATCTTCAAAACTGAGTTAATACCAACAATATTTATCTGATAAATTAGGCACATAAAACAATTTAGTTTTGTCGCTCACGGAAAGTTCACATGCAGCTGTATATATTTAAAGGTTGAAAGCGAGTCTTTTTATCAAGCAGCTATACTTTGGATCTGTTCAGTCGGGTAAATGAAGATGATTTTAGATGATTTGGGAGAAATCGGTTTGTTGTAAAAGTTTTAATGTATGTACATGTTTTTGGTGTGTTGCGTTGATTTCTTCTGGATTGCTGCGTTATTGCCTTGTTTTTCTTGAAATACTTATCGCCGCTATATAGTCCATGAGCCAGACCAGATATCGGTACCACCTTGGTGGCAAATTCTCATTATGTTTTTTGGAAGCCCTATATCCACAGATGCAAAAAAAAACTTTGAAAGCAATCCGGGACTCACAGCTTAATGGTAGTAATCACCTCTTAACGATGGACACCCGAGTCCAATCTGAGGGACCAGATTTGGGGGTAGGGGAAATATAAAGTTAAATAACTTTGCAAGTAATGGTGATATAGTGACATTTGGCCACTAGAAATGTTGGTAATCTAATCCTCTATATGGCGGTATCTGCTATATGCTAATTTGTCAATTATGTAGGTCGCCAGAGGTCAAAAGGTCACGAAATCTGAATCCTGACTAAAACATGACCACATGTAGGAAAAATTGCTGCAGATACCATACCAATAGGATTTTCTCAATGTAAATGGGTTCAAATGGAAGCCAAGAAGTACCCAAGTCTATAATAAGTCGAAAGCAGTGGTATTTATTATAACTTAGACTGTGGCACAGAACTGTTTTTGACGTATTTTCAAAAATGGTCTTTTTATTGCGCTAAAAACAAGCAAAATTGTATGAATTAGGACAGCTTGAAATTAGTTGCATATTTTGAGAAATAACTACACCAAATGCTAATGGCCATGTCTTAGGTCTATTCAGTGATTAGTTGAGCTACATTTCGAGGTAATTAGGTCACCTGAGGTCAAGATCAGAGATTTTCAATTATTAATTTTCTACATTTTTACTTGGGACTTTCATATTACAATGTATTTAAATTGCAACCAGTTTCAAGTATAGAGCATCAGAGCCCTCGCTGGTGCACCCTGTACCCTATAGCCCGTAGGGCATAGGGTACACCAGGATGCGAGTGCACCAGGTATGGGTGTCCGCAGGGGTCAAAGGTCAATCGTCCTCCAAATCCCCTTGATCGCTCGTTAAGGCGAAAATCAGACCTTCTGAGCTAGTTCACCAGGGCGTTGAAGCGTTAAGCAAAGCGTTGATGGGCGTTACTATCTATAAATGCAAGCCTATAATAAGTTTAAACAAGTGGAGTTTATTATTATTGAAACTGTGGCACAGAACTGTTTTTGACGCTTTTTCAAAAATGGTCTTTTATTGCGCTAAAATCAGGCAAAATTGTATGAAGTTGGAGAGCCTGAAATTAGTTGCATATTTTGACTAATGGTCATGTCTTAGGTCTATTCAGTGATTAGTTGAGCTAAATTTCGAGGTAATTAGGTCACCAGAGGTCAAGGATTGTGAATTATTAATTTTCTACATTTTTACTTGGGACTTTCATATTACAATGTATTTACATTGCAACCAGTTGCAAGATTAGAGTATCAGAGCCATCGTTCCCGTAGGGCATAGGGTACACCAGGATGCGAGTGCACCAGGTATGGGCGTTCGCAGGGGTCAAAGGTCAATCGTCCCCAAAAACCCTTTTATCGCTCGTTAAGGCGCTGAGACGGGCGTTAAGGCGTGAAGATAGGGCGTTAAGGCATTGAGACGGGCGTTAAGGCGTAAGGACGGGCGTTGACGGCGTCACTGCATTTTGATGTATTGGTGGCAATTCCATGAAAATCAGAACTTCTGATCTAGTTCACCAGGGCGTTGAAGCGTTAAGCTAAGCGTTGATGGGCGTTACTGTCTATAAATGCAAGCGTATTCCCAAAACAAACACAGTCGACGTTCAAGCGTCAACATGGCTTATACTTGCCCTAAGTGCGAACGATACGATATGATGCGACACGAGAGAAATATACATGGGATTGAAGACTCCGAGGCACAAGAACCCGATACAGAGAGTGATGAGAGTCCATCGACTGATAACGAAACAGAGATTGCTGAGAGTCTATCCACTGATACCGAAACAGAGATTGCTGAGAGTTTATCTAGTGATACGGAGAGCTTGACCTCAGATAGGCAGCGGACGTCCGAGGCAAGTGAGGCAGGATCTAGCTTCTGGGATCGTATTGTGAGAGCAGCTGCAGCAATCGAGGACGCCGGACAGATTAACTTACAACAGCCAAATGCGCACCGGCATCAGGAAAACAGCCATGGCGATCTATAAAGAGTATACCTTACTATCGCTTGAAATGAAAGGCGATCCCACGCACAGGTCCACCATGAAAACCAAGCGGCACTTGGAAGAGGATATGGGGCTACCACCCACCGAGGCC
>JAVTVY010032244.1:0-153192 GCA_036873755.1 Hanleya hanleyi
CATTTCGAGAAAATCCGCTTGCAGGTGGCGCCACCACTTGGCGTTAAATGAGCCTACTGGCTAGGTTAATACATGTACAAGATGGGGTTTCCGGGCGATAAATCTATAATGGGTTGACGCTTTCCATTGAAATTTTGTTCATTGGTTTACAGTCACAAGACCTTGAATGGGATTGCGTTTCGAGAAAATCCGCCTACAGGTGGCGCCACCACATAGTGTTAAATGGTCCTAGCCTAGGTTAATACATGTACAAGATGGGGTTTCCGGGTGATAAATCTCCAGTGGTTTGATGCTTTGATTTGAAATTTTTCTCACTGGTGTACAGCCATAAGACCTTGAATGGGATTGCGTTTCGAGAAAATCCGCTTGAAGGTGGCACCACCACGTGGTGTTAAATGAGCCTACTGACTAGGTTAATACATGTACTAGATGGGGTTTCTGGACGATAAATCTATAATGGGTTGACTCTTTCCAGTGAAATTTTGTTCACTGGTTTATAGCCATAAGACCTTGAGTGGGATTGCGTTTCGAGAAAATCCGCACACAGGTGGCGCCACCACATAGTGTTGAATGGTTCTAGCCTAGGTTAATACATGGTGGGGTTTCCGGGCGATAAATCTCTAGTGGTTTGATGCTTTGACTTGAAATTTTGCTCACTGATGTACAGCCATAAGATCTTGAATGGGATTGCGTTTCGAGAAAATCCGCTTGCAGGTGGCGCCACCACTTGGCGTTAAATGAGCCTACTGGCTAGGTTAATACATGTACTAGATGGGGTTTGCGGACGATAAATCTATAATGGGTTGACGCTTTCCAGTGAAATTTTGTTCACTGGTTTACAGCCATAAGACCTTGAATGGGATTGCGTTTCGAGAAAATCCGCCTACAGGTGGCGCCACCACATAGTGTTAAATGGTCCTAGCCTAGGTTAATACATGTACAAGATGGGGTTTCCGGGCGATAAATCTCCAGTGGTTTGATGCTTTGACTTGAAATTTTTCCTACTGGTGTACAGCCATAAGACCTTGAATGGGATTGCATTTTGAGAAATTCGCTTGCAGGTGGCGCCACCTCTTGGCGTTAAATGAGCCTACTGGCTAGGTTAATACATGCACAAGATGGGGTTTCCGGGCGATAAATCTATAATGGGTTGAAGCTTTCCATTGAAATTTTGTTCACTGGTTTACAGCCATAAGACCTTAAATGGGATTGCGTTTCGAGAAAATCCGCTTGCAGGTGGCGCCACCACTTGGCGTTAAATGGTCATACACTGGGTTAATACATTTACATGTACCAGATGAGGTTTCCGGGTGATAAACATCCAACGCATTGACGCTTCACTTGTAAGTCACAGGGAAGATAAGCAGGGTTGTTCTTTGTAGAAAATAGATCTAACTTGGGTTACATCCGCTGAAATTTTCCTACCTCTCTACATCCTCCTTTCATAACATACATGTATGTTTGTTAACTACTGTAATATGTATAACTGCAATAAATCATCAACAAACATAGGCCATCGTTCATAGTCAGCATAACTTCTTCACATTTGTACAAGGTATGAGGGTATTATACTTCCAGAACAGCTACATGTACCCTCAAAAATGCAAAACAAAAGTCAAGATCTTCCCATACCCCAATGAAATACCACAAATTTTTCCGTGCAACGTCAGCTGTCAGCTGCTGGATAGGCATATTCCATGCATGTGCCTACCCCAAATATCCTCCATTCATCTTTTAAAAAAACCCACCAGTAATGATTATCCACTACAATACTATTTCATGATCAATTTTTACTCTTTAGGCGGGGGCATTTATCCCCTTCAGTGATAATTAATCCACATCCCATCAAATATGCTTCTCCAAAGGGGGCATACTCACTGATGCTGTTACTTCTAGTTCTACTTTAAATGACTGTATGCCACCCACTGCACGAACTGAAAAATATCCCACCCATCCCATGTACGTTTTTTTTTCAGGAACAGCCTCAAGTACACAATGTAATTTTGTGACGTATATTATAATGATAAAATGCCGGTTCAAAGTCTTTTGTGAAAATTACATGCCCATAGATAGTATTTGATTATGAGCAATATGGATATGTTGAAATCTTCATCTTGAGATTTCTTTTAATTTGCAGAGATCTGATCCCTATTTTGCCATCTCAGCTCTCGCGAAGGTTCCTATGTGTAAAGCTGTTCAGGTATTCCTGACTTGCCTCTCATTGTATTGAATAGATTTCTTGATGCAAATTGTCCGTGTCTTCCAGAAAATACTACAAACATAAAGATAGTTTACATTTGGATGTGGGAGCTTACATGAAGGCCTTGGAGGTGAGAAACTGTTACTGTAAATGACTGCTGTCAAATCGTGATAGTCTTTGAGATACTAGACATTCATAAACTTTAATGAAATCTATACATGTAGCATTAAAATGGATTTTGGCGATATAATTGTAAAGATTGTTAATTGTGTAACGGTGTCAAAAACTCATGCACAGAGCATAGCTGCCTAAGGTCAGTGTATTCACCACAGTAACATCTGCCTGTAATGTTCAGTTCCACAAGGTTTAGACTTTGAATTGTTGTCCCCACTATTCCCCCTAACCCTGATAGTGCCTATATTCCAGGAGCTAGCCTGCTACAACTATTGAACTCATTCACTCCTTCCCTGGAAGTATAACCTCCCCCCCCCCCCATGGATTGAGTCCCTTCCTCCATCTCCCAAACTAAGCCTCACCCCATGCTCTGCCTAGATATATGCTACACTTATTAGACCCACTCCCCCCCCCCAACCCCTACCCCCCAACACCCCCTCCCCAGCACACCCCACTTCCAGGGACTGAGCTCTATCCTCTATCCCTAGAAGTAAGTCTCACCCACCCATAATTAATTTCACACTCTATTTCCTGAACTAACTCTCCACCTATAAAAGTAATTTTAATTAATTCAGTAATACATGTATATATTTGAGATATTTGCAGTTTTTCTATTGATTATTCTGCCTTTTATATTAGTATCTTATATGCCTAACTCGAAGTGTGCTTAAAGATGATAAAATTCTATATCAAATTCACTGAATTTTCCCCACTATGTCCTAGAATCTGTGCTAGATATTTTGTGACAGTCTTAAAATTCATGAATTAGGATATATAAGTGACAGTCAGTCTCACCCCCAAAATTCTAAGCCTTATTCCAAAGCCTATCTTTATTTCAGTATTAATTATTTCAGATTATCAAATATACTTCAGCTATATCCTAGGATCTGTGTTGGTTATTTTGTGATGGTCACAATGAACCCACCTATCTCCTCAATTGTGCAAGTCCATCAAAAGCCAAATTTCAGACAATGTCAACTAAAGCGCTGCCACTAATATCCAGATTTTGGGGTTGAATTGAACTCTTGTTCACAGTGTTGCTGTGCTATAAAGAGCTCAATCTACCGCTTGAGCCATTCATTTATGAAAATTGAAGTTTTAAGAGTAATGAATTGTAATTTACCTTTGAACAGTCTTGATTGGCCCATGTCTGTTAGTCTGATGTCTTTCTAATTGATGATCTGTCTTATTTTCTGCAGTATGCCTGTGACATTGAAGGTGAAATTGTGGGTAAACCATCCCAAATATTCTTCAGTGCCGCTCTACGTGACATGAATGTTAGACCTGAAAATGTAAGTCTGTCAATAGATAAGGTCATATATTGTCATCACTATTTCCGTCTGTCTGTTAACATTTGCTTGTCTGTGCGATATCTCCATTTTCAGGTCATGGATTGATAGGCCATACCAAACTCTGGGTATACCTTACCCATGGGTCAAAGAGGTGCACCCTATTCATGTTGAGGTCAATAGGTCATTCGTAAACATTGCTGTGGTTGGAAAATCAGTAAATCATTGAAAATTGTTATGTTTATGCTATAAGTACAGTTCAGAGATGTGGATTGTGATGGCAAAGAAGAAGCCTATTGATTTTTAACCCTCGGACAGTTTCGATCGAAGAGTATTGATTACTTGATCCGTCTGTCTGTCTGTCTGTCCATCTTGCTTGTTAACACAACGATTATAGCCAGGCTTTTTAAATTCATATAACTTATGCAACTGGCGATGGGTCAGAAGCCTGGTGAAGATGACTGACCTTGATCTATTTTATCAAGGTTACATTTGAGTACTGATTATAACGTTTGAAGGATTGCATCCACATGCTACTTATGCAACTGGTGATTGACTAGAAGTGTTTCTAATTTTAGCCACACTGTGGTGGCCTAAATGGTAGAGCGTCAGCCTTGTAAGTGGTAGGTACTGGGTTCAGTCCCAGGCAGGATCATACCAAAGACTTGAAAAATGGAACTTGTTATGCCCCCCCCCCCCCTCTATAGCGATCACTTTATCCGTCCGTCTGTCCGTCCGTCCGTCTGTCCGTCCGTCTGTCTGTCCGTCCGTCTGTCCATCCATCCGTCTGTCCATCCATCCGTCTGTCCGTCCGAATGTCTTGTCCGCGCGATATCTCGGTTAATATTTGATGGACAGGATTGAAACTTGCATGGAATGTGGCCAGTGCCTCGTAGTTGTGCAGCGTAGAGTTTTTCCCGAGTTCCGGTATAATTTTCAAGAGTTATGGCCCTTTTTCTGAAATCTCTGTGAATGGGACTTGTCTGGGCTGGATCTTGGTTAATATTGTATGGACAAGTATGAAATTTGCATGATATGTGGTCAGTCCCCCACAGTTGTGCAGCGTAAAGTTTCTCCCCGTTTTGCTTATATTTTCAAGAGTTATGGCCCTTTGTTCCTGAAATCTTCATGAATTGGGACTTGTCCGGGCTGGATCTTGGGTAATATTGTATGGACAATTATGAAATTTGCAGGGTATGTGGTCAGTGCCCTGTAGTTGTGCAGCGTGAAGTTTCTCCGCATTTCGCGTATATTTTCAAGAGTTATGGCCCTTTTGTTTTTGAAATCTTTGTGAGTTGGGACTTGTCCGGGCTGGATCTCAGTTAATATTGTATGGACAAGTATGGAGTCCAATGGCTAGGAAATTGTTATTCTACATCCAAAGCAGACCACATAGGTCCTGAAGTATGAAATTGCCCCAAAAAGAGTGAATTGGGTGCAAAATTCGCTTTCACGATCACGATCGCTTCATAATTTCACCACAATATACTCTCAAGCAATGTAGGTCTCATAACCAGGTCACATTTTTGGATTTGGTGAAAGCACCCGGGCGACCATCTTACATCAAAACATTGTATTATTACTTGTTGGTCGATACAACTTGGAATTGTATTATGCGAAGCATGGCGGAAAAAGTGACTGAAACAGAATTTTTATAATTATCCAAATTAGGCCTCCACAGACCAATACAGAACAGAACAATCGCGGGGCAGCGTCAGATCAAAGCGGAAGTGGGGGGGGGGGGGGGGCATACAATTGAGCAATCTCTGATTGCTTCCTTGCTGTGTTGCTTCTTCGTTTACGCTCAGCATTAAGAGGATAGAACAAGGACTGGTTTACTCGTTGTCAGTATAATGTGACTGAATGGGGTGTCATATCTGCCTATGGCATGATATTTCAGTGGGACAACACTATTTAAATGGCAGCATTAGATCTGCTCTGTTACTAGTAGGTGCCCCTGCCCTTCTCCCTCCCCTCCCCTCCCCTCCCTTCCCTTCATTGTCGTGATATAGCTGAAAAAATGTTAAAAGCAACATTAAACCCTATTCACTCACTCACCCTTTCCAATTTTTTTCATCAAGGTCAAATTCTAGTTATCACAATATGTTTTGAAGGGTTAAGCATGCACAGGTGTATATTGAAGCCCATACTTATTAATGCTGCTGTAGGTTGCCAATATAATGCAGATTCATTGGCTTCATTCAGTCTGTGTGGCGGGTGGTTGGGTGGGTTCAGGTTCCTGTTGCTTGAATGCGTTTTGCTGAGGAGCAACAGGAACTTGATGTGATGTCTAGCACTGTAATATCACTTGTCTTTATTGCACCATGTAAGCGTCCTGTCTGTGTCTTGTGCACTGTCCTCAGTGTCTTATAGGGTGGGTGGAGGGTGTCTGGTTCCATGCTTCTTCAAAGATTTCTTCTTTGAAGTAGCAGGAACACACCTGGGCTGGGTGGTGCTTAGTTGGTTCGTCGTGATATAGCTGAAATATTGTTGAAAGCGACGTTAAATTCTATTCACTCACTCACTCACTCTTCTTTGAAGTAGCAGGAACACAACTGGGCTGGGTGGTGCTTAGTTGGTTCGTCGTGATATAGCTGAAATATTTTTGAAAGCAACGTTAAATTCTATTTACTCACTCACTCACTCAGTCTGCGTATTGAACCAGTGCACACACATCTGGGTAGATACTTCTTGCAAGGATCTATTGACTAGACCTGGCCTCAGCTGAAGAGCCCTGGGTCTAGACTCATTGTTGTCTTCTGACTTGATTTTATGCATTGTTTCTTGATCTTTTATTGTCGAGAATTTTTCATTAATTACATTTGATTTGATTTCATATGCATTGTACAGTGAACTGTCCTCACAATTCTAATGTTGCTGACAGAGAAGGGACTTCCTTTGGTTGTTAATCTGTATTTCAATTGAATGATAATTTTCAGGCAATAATGGTGGGTGATGACATCGTGAATGATGTAGGGGGCGCTCAAGCTTGTGGTATTTCCGGAATTCAAGTTCGAACAGGCAAATTCCGGTGAGCTAGTTATTTAAAAAAATTGTGAAGTCTTGGTACATGAGATATTCAGGTATCACAGATGTAAAGAGTCAAAAATTGAGTTACTTCTAGAATGGTCCATCTTCCTCTTTAGTGCACCATGTTGGTCTATTGTGTAAGATTCTGTTGTACTTTGTACCACTGAAAAGTCACTCATCTAAACTCATTGTGCTCAGATACTCTCATCTAATAGCGAGCTGTGGGAATTTTGCATTTCATTAAATAATAAATACCCTTAGCAGATAGACCCACAGGGTATTTGACCTATTGTCAAATGCCTACAAACTATATGTAATAATTATGTTGCTCTGTTTGAAAGAGCCAATGAAATTATCTGTTGGTAGTGTTTTGCCAAGAAACTAAGACACAAAGGTAAACACCCGGACAGGATGAGCAAATGGGTAATAGCTACCCGGTAGTTTATTCTTCTGCCAAAAGTTATGGAGTAAATATTTGTTATCGTTGATTTCTGGTTCATGGAGCATCAATGTGATACACTATATCCGTCTTTTGAGTCCTAAATCTCATGTAACATATTCTATTAGTGATTGATTTATGAAATATTTATGATATTTTAATTTGCAGTCCAGAAGATGAAAACCACCGCACAGTCAAGCCAGACGGCATAGTTGATGATTTGGCTGAGGCTGTCAATCTACTACTGCAGCCTAGATGATCAGGAATTAACAAACATCCACTCATTATGGTCTCCATTCTCTCCAGAGATTGACGCTGAACTTAGGAATTCCACGTTGGATACAAAT
Organism: Hanleya hanleyi; assembly: GCA_036873755.1. Taxonomy (NCBI): domain Eukaryota; kingdom Metazoa; phylum Mollusca; class Polyplacophora; order Lepidopleurida; family Hanleyidae; genus Hanleya; species Hanleya hanleyi. The sequence goes on from JAVTVY010032244.1 coordinate 7,480, forward strand.
TACATTATTGACAAAACAATTCATCTTTGGGTAAAAGATTGAATATTGGATGGATAACGTGACCCTTCATCGCTGTATGAATCATATGGCACAATGTACACAATGATTGCTGTCAATATAACCCAAGACTTTCAGCTATTCCAAAGCCTCAAATATGATGGGGTCTCGTGACATGATGGGGTCTCATACATAATAGGGTCTCCTACATGGTGGGGTCTCATTCATGATGGGGTCTCGTACATGATAAGGTCTCATATGATGGGGCTCATACATGATGGGGACCTCATACATGATGAAGTCTCATACATGTCTGTGTGGGACAATGATGATGTGTTACTTATAAAGGTCATTCCATGCAGTCTTTATTATACACTTACTAACTTGAAAAGGATTCAATACCATGAAACCTGCACCCGAGACCAGACTTGGACAAAAAAACTTAACTGAGGTCCAGGTCTCGTGGTATTGACTCATGATCACAAGTTAATATGTGATTTATTTCACAAAAGATTTTTGTTACCGTGTTACTGTTAAGGTAATAAGTATTTTATTATACCAAATTTTAATCCATAAATGTACCCCACCCACCACTGTGATAACATCAGTATTCTTCAATTCTTGGAAATGTCTCTGAAGGCCGAAACGTATACTGACCATCATAGATCAGGAATATTTATCCTCATCCTTCTTTCATAATCCGGCATAAAACTTAGAGGAATTTGCTAAGTTGGTTATTCAGTAATGCTGAAATACTATGAAATCAATGGCTTTCACAGCAAAGTAGACCTGTACTATTATCGATATGGAAGCGGCCTGGATCACATTTCTGGTGTTTTTATTCCTCATCCCGATTGGACTAAGGGGTATTGTAGTACCCCGTCTGTCTGTCCGTCCGTCTGTCCATCTGTTCGTCCTCTTTTCCCCGGGCTCCCATATCTTCAGAACTACTGAAGGCAGGTCGACGAAACTTCTGTCCAATATGGAATGAAGTCTGTAGATGTGCCTTTTGTGTGTTTCGTTGGTCAGGACCTCGTCTGTCTGTCTGTCCGTCCACTTTTCTGTCCATCTATATCATGGTCTAATTCCAACATTATGTATTATGGGTCATCTTGTGGTAAGTTTCTAAAATCAAGTGGTGGTCAAATCATTTACATAATAATTTCCCTGTATTCAGAAATGTTTTCTTTCCATTCTAGTTCGAAAATATTCATGGAATGTTGCAAGCGTTCTCATAAATCTACATATTACCTGCACTAAAACAGGTTTTTTTCCAGGTGGACAGGGGAGATAACCATGAAGAGAATTGAGTTGTTTTATGTACTGGAAATGTACATGTAGTTCAAGTTTAAATCTACAATTTATATCTCCAAAACTATTCCTGCTTGTCAATTAGCATTACCAATTATTCAGTTGGCTTTAATTTTGCTTCAGTTGTAATTTGTGATATTTCCACTTCTTGGGAACACTTATAAATATTAGTTTGGTATCCATCTAGGCTACTATCAGCAGTGAACCTTATAGATCTACGTTTATAGTATACAGAGGCTTTATTTTTGAATGATACACTGACTAAAGCCAATGTTTATGTATATAAATGTGAATAAATGTATGAGACTTCAAGATATATTAATGTGTTCATGCCCCCGATAAATGATAGCTATTCTATGAAAATGATGGAACATTATGAGAAAAATACAGCATTCTCTTTGGGATTTGCACAAAAGCCCTGGTGAATGGAAAACTATGGACAAAAGCCCCATCCAACATTTAGTTTCAGGCCAGGACAATAGATCACAACTTTTCCAATTTAGCAATGTATACCCCCGTTCATAGTAGGGGGGTATACTGAATTCCGATTGTCCATCCGTCCGTCCCTCTGTGCGTCCGTGCCTGTCTGACATTCTTTTCCAGGCAATATTTGAACACCGTTCAGCGGATTCTTCTCAAATTTTGTATGTATATACCATGCCACGAGATGTTGCTTGGCTGGACTGTTAAGGGTCTGAGGGGTTGTAGCACCTCTGGTGCCTCATGTCATAATAGTTACTGTAGGTTTTCATCTGACAAAGAATCCACGAAGCAGCAACCATCAGCCAGGTTTGCTTCGACATAGATGTTAGAATCACATGATCACAACATAGACACCTAACCTCGTGTGCTTCTGCACCTGCATCAGACTGGTCAGTGAGTGAAACGTTTTGCATCATCACTGGCTAAGGTTTCGCCAATGAAATACCAGAACCCCTGATGAATATTCAAGAGGTATAATAATATATATATTACTTACATGTACGTCATATATTCATGCATACTTGATTTTCTCTATTTATACTCCCCCTCCAACATCTCCAAAAAGGAATAGAAACTGTGAGAAGAATTATCAAAATAAAAATAAAGTCTGATTAAGAACAGATCCACACTGGTGTGACGAGATACCCTTCTCGTATCTCACATTTGTTCCCAATCAATTTGATGCAAACTCCCGAAAATTCACGACTCTGGTCAGTAGTAAGGAAGAGAGTGCCCCCAACGACCCGCCGTAGTGATATTCTTGTATCTTAGGATGAACACTCACAAGGGCATTTCTGTATATTTCATATATATGTTGTATCTAACATATTTTACCTGTGCACAATATGGTATTGTAGCTATCTTTCTAATATACAATATGTATATTATGTATACATGAAACAAGAATGATTTATTTGTACATTGCATATTGTAAGAACAGTGTACCAGACCTGCATGTACATTATACAATTCAGGATTTTGTACCTGTGTACGATATACAAGGAATCTAGATAAGAGGATGTGGATTGTCCTCGGAGCTGAGCTGAACAAAATTGTCAGTAACATTTGCTAAAGGAAAATAAATAAACAAATTAAAATGAGGCTTGATTAAAATAGAATTGAATAGCATACATGTAACTATTTGTGTTCAACTTATTGTATCATTCTGATATTCTATGGCAGCCAATGAGGGTGTGACTGAAAAGTTCCTTGTGTTTCTTATTATTTTTTGTTTTGTTTTGCTAATAAATGCCTTTATTCATAAAATTGCACTAATAGCATGAATACAAATTTGGAAAATCTGATCGAAAAATTGACCATGTAATTTGCTGGAACTCCATCACAGTGGCCATCTTGGATTTTGTTCTCACATTTACTGGTAGGGGTAAAGTGAAAATGATATGCTAGTTAGTGATAGGAAGAAACTATAAACTACTCAGAAATCCACAGGCGAAGTCCAGAGCTGGGAACATCTCACTGGGCATGCTGTGTGAGACAGATATCGGGAGGCCCCAATTGTCCTGCTCCACTCACTATATTACTCTTAATATTGTGACAATATTCCAGAATACATTAAGTTTTCTGTTTGTCATTGTTTCTTTTGATTTACCCCCTATTCAAATGTGAGTGGTGTGTCCCATAGAATCTAATTGTGTTTTAATGGTGATTATAGGTACCAACAAATATAATTTTTTCATGATATAGTTGGGGTTAAATCATCTGAGAATTGCCCGCTTTTGAAATGTTCATCTGAAAGTCCATGCAGTTAGTGTTTTGCAACCATCAGAGGTTCTTTCTATGTGTTTAGACACAAAACATGAAATTCACATCTTCTCACACTGATGGGAAGATAACTCTGAGGACAAACATAGATAGACAAGAAATGGAAAGAGTTGTCGCCCCTGGAAGGCCAAAATTACATACGGTAACCTGTAACCATTTCGGTCATCTATACGCGGTAAGACTGCCATCTTATAGTCCGGTGGCTTAAGGTCAAGATCGTGACTGACTGGAATAAAGCACCATATTTTGCAGAGAGACTCATTTGGGCATAAGGAATGATCTCAGAAGGGGTGCCCATTTCTACAGGATGTGGAAGGCCCTTAATTTGCATAAATCCAATATGGCCGCCATAATACATACATTAGCCTCCTGTTGGCGACTATTTGACAGCTTGAATCGCCTTTTTACACGAAATTAGTTTTCTACGAGCCTGACTGACTCAACAAGAAAATAATATCGATAATTAGAAACTTTATTACCCGTTGAATATCCAATATGGCCGCCAGAGCGTCACCAATAATGGCATTATTGCTATACACTTGTATGTGTGTTTGTTTATATGCTAATATATATATCATATATATTTATAAATCCATTGAGAGGTTTCAGTTCATGTAGCTCTGTTATGATTGACTCGATCATTTTATTGGCTATTTCCTTTTCTATACATATCCAATATGGCCACCAGCGCCCCATCCTCAATGCTGATCATCGGTACTAAAACAAATCTGTTTCAAAGGATGAAACTTCAGGTTATCGTAGATGTCACGGTTGTGAACTACGTCAAATGTTGCCAATTGGATTCTTCCCGGCTCCTTACATGTAAATTAGCATGTGTAAATCCAGCGGCAAAGGGAGTTACTCTTCCAACACCAACTGGAATCAGGCTAAAACTGTCAGTAACTACCCTGAGGTAGATTTACTTATTTCAAGTTTCACAAACCGTTTCGATATTTGACACTCGAGAAAATATGCCTTTACTGTCTCGCGTAATCGTTCATCTGCTATGCAAGACCCTGCTATCGTAGAAGCTAAATTAGACAAAGAGTTGTCGAAAGGTCGAGTTGCTGGTCTCTTCTAAACTCCTCCTTTTGACAACAAGGCTTGCTAAAAATTAGGCTTACTCCCCAGAAAGAAACCTAATATTTTTAGGGGCTCTTGATGGTCGAGCTCTCTGAGACTTTCATGTGCGAAAGTTTACTTGCCGACGGGCCGGAGGTGGTTCTCTTCCGGGAATTCCAGCTTCCTCCATCATTAAAACTGGCTGTCACCATATGAATGAAATAACCTTGAGTGTGACAATATGTCGGCACCTCTTCCCACTTCTCTTATATGTGTTGTAATTAAACCAAATCCCCCTAATACTTTTAGGGTGATACACGATTATCTTACCCGGGAAAATCTGTCTTGTCTATTAACGGTGCGATTCAACAGGACCTGATATGTTGAATATGTAGACATTAGATATCGCGATTGCACTAGTTCAAAAACATGGCCACTAAAGCTTGCTGGCTAAAATCTATTTAGATGATGCCTTCTGCATTTATGTATCGGTGTCTCTCGATGGGATGTTCTACATCCTGTAAGATATAAAAGAGCTCAAGTCATTCTCTGCAATCGGTTATGGCTACAAAATTCGGCACATCAGAGGTCATCCACATACTGGACGACTTCATGTTCGTCGATGCAAATGGCGCTAGCCACTGTTCTATAGCTCTCAATACTTTCACTTACTTGTGTGAGTATTTGAGCATTTCAATCAAACATGCTAAGACCTACTACCCATCTACTACTATGGTTATGTATTGGATTAAACTGGACTCCAGAACAATGAAAGCATCATTTCCAGAAGACAAAGTTCATAAACTAAAAAGCATGCTGGGTGAATTCTCGCGCCGCACAAAGGTAACACTTGTGGAACTGCAGTCTCTGATTGGCTCGCGCAATTTTGCCCGTAAAGTCGTCGTGCCCAGCAGGGCATTTCTCCGCTGCCTGATAGAATTTAACAAAAGTTGTATCACAGGCTCATCATCACATTCGCTTGAATAAAGCTAGAGCCTATGCTAATACCTGGTTTGTATTCCTGGAATCTTTCAACGAAAAATTAATTTTCTTTCTCCAAATTGGTTCAGTTTCGACGCTGCTGGTATATTGGGTTTGGCGTGGATAGACCAAGAATGACCAGCACATCTGACCCATATCACGGTCAAGCAGTGCTTGCCGTGAAAATTTGGGGCCATAAACTGGCAAATCATAACGTCTCTCTCTTTGTGATAATATGGCCGTGGTTGAAAATTAGTTCGTCAGTTAGTAGTTGCCTGCCTTCGAAATGACGTTCTGTTCAGATCAAAACATATTTCGGAACAATCTTATTTCTGACAAACTCTCGCGGTTACAATTACAGGAAGCGCTGTCTCTAGCGCCTTGACGCAATCGCTCGTCGCATCCAATACCCTGTCTGTTGTTCTTCTGACGCCGTTCCTTGCTGAATCTTTCTTGAAAGTATACAAGCGCGCATGACAAGTATATAGAGATTTCCTCAATAACACTGGTCAGTGTGCCAGTAAGGTATTCCTCATGTCATTGTCACAGTTGGTTTCCTTCAAAGCATTCTATCATTTCAACAAATATGCACCCTCCACAGCGTATACATTCGTATCGGCTATCAGTTATGCGCAAAATTTGGCTGCAGTACACGATCCTGCACAGTTATTCCTTGCAAAAAAGCTACTTACGGGCATATCAAAATTACACGGCTGGATACCAGATTGCCCATAACTAAGGATATCTTCTATAAGATATTTTATGCTATACCCCACATTGTATCAATGTGATTCTTTACGGGCAATGATCTTGGTAGCATTTCATGCATTCTTACGCGTTAGTGAATTGAGAGATCGTTCAGAACAAGATTGCAATAGCAATGTTCTTTAATATAGCGATGTCTCTTTCTCCGATCAATCTGGCCCGTTACAAAGTATGCACATTATTAGCCGCAACTTCAAGCATAACATATCCCATAAACCAGTTCATTTGTTTATACTGATAATATTAGATATTGTTCAGCTCAAGCAAACCGTGCTTATTTTCGGTTACATATTTCACATCCGATGCCGGTCCCCTGTTCCACTTTCCAGAGGATGGGACCGTTTTAGCTGCCTATTTCTCAGCTCATTTAAAAATCGGAATCTCTTTAATCAGCATTGACCCTCTTTAATAGGCCATAGCTTTCGCATTGGCGCAGCCACTTCATCTTCAGCAGCAGTAATTTCGAATAACATATTCAAAAATGTGTAGATGAAAGTCTAACGCTATATTAGTATGACACATTTCATTTGGTAGCTATGCATTTTCCAGTCACGGGTTTCGTTGTATGGTAGCCCCAACGAGTTCATTGCATATATAAGGATCTGGTCCAACTTGACCCAGTTTGGCATAGGTCAGCCAGGGGCTGCCGTGCCATCTGAGTCAGTTATATATGATTATTTTCTAATATTTACTGTATACTTAACACCAAAAAAAAGAAAAAAATAATTCAAAATTTCGGACCGAAAATTCGTCAAAATTTGACCATATTTTGGTTCTGACGTAGCTGTAACGTCATTATGGCGGCCATCTTGGATTATTCTGCATTTCTCGCTAGACCTTTGCCAACACTATTAGTGTGGAAATTTTCAGACTCTTACCCCGAAGGATGGCGAATATATGATGTTTTGAAAATCGTTGGGATAAAAATTGCCATTTATAGACCCAAAATGGCCCCGGGCCCCTATTGGGCCACATATTGCCTCCTGGGCCTCGAAATCGGGGGCACCCCTTCTGATATTGTTCCCGGTGCCTCTGACGACACGTGTGCCAAATTTGGTGCTTTATTCCACTCTGTCACGATAAAGTGAAAATCTGGCCTTAAGCCACCGGACTATTACGGATGGCGAAGTGTACGCAAATGGGTATCAGCACTTGTGAGAATTTCATAACCTGTTGTGATACCTGTGTTGTAATATCCTGTTCTATTCATGTCAATCACTGGTCCAATTTGTTATAGCGTATTCTAATTGCTATGAACTGCATTGTCTTATGAAGGTTAGCTGTAACACATTAGTCTGGGAACGTAGTCCGAGTAAAAACTGGGATACCAGATAACATATATAGGCATAATACACTGGGTATCGTTCAGCTGTAATGTACCGTTCACTAATAATATGTGAATTAGTGCAGACATCTGAAGTAAATATTGGAAATATGAATGTGGAGTTATTTCAGTATTTCTTTGAGCTAGCTTACCCCTAGCTAAATAATATATAGCCCTCCCGAGTATCGGGAGGGCTATATATTATTTAGCTAGCTTACCCCATCACAATGTCCTGTGATAGTCCTTTGGAATTTTGTTTTTCAAAAAACACAAAAAAACACATTCCGAGCAATTTCTCGCCAATAAAATCACCCTGCAATGAAGTGTAATTTTTATATCTTTCCTAAACCTTTTAGCATGAAAATGCAATCTGTGGTGGTTTCCTGTGATGCTGAATTATAAGAATATATGTATGATAAATTAGCCATTGGGGTAGAGAGTATATGCCTTACTGTCTGCCCTCTATACTTGAAAGGGAGATAGTGCAAGTAGTATAGGAAGGGAAACTCTCTCAGTATATTTGCTGGTGGGGGAAATGTGCAGTAGGCTGGAAATGAGGCTGCGTTCAGGTGTCACATCTGGTAACATCACATCCGGGGCAAATGTCATGTCAAAGTCAAAGGTCATGTGAAGATCATGTCCAGGTAACGTGATTACCGGTGTGTATCTGCACATGCGCAGATGGGGACTAGTAGAAAAAGGCCTTGGAATGGACATTTTGGGATCAAGGTGGGCTAATAGTACAGCAGATAGGTGAAAAATTTGGTCGAATTGTGCCTTTGATGATAGAAGCATGAAATTTGGCACACTGTTAGAATATACCTCCATTTAGATTTTTGGCTATAAGGCCATCACACATTTGCCCTCTGGCGGCCATTTTCCAAGATGGCCGCCATCGGATTTTATAGTACATTAGATATGGTAGATCTAGTTCATTGTGTGTACAGGAAACCTGATTTATTTGTATTATGCAGCTCATATCAGTAGTTTATGTAACCCTACAATGGTACGGCCACCACACATTTGCCCTGTGGCGGCCATTTTCCAAAATGGCCGCCATTGGCTGTTATAGTATATTAGATATGGTCCATTGTGAGGGTAGGAAACCTGATTTATTAGTATTATGCAGCTCATATTATCAGTAGTTTGCATAACCGTAACATGGTAGATATTGACATTCCTTTTGGGAGTAATGAAGGAGCATTGATGCTAGTTTAAATGACGGAACATCATCCAAACTTACCGGAGCAATTACCTTTCCGTTCAATACAATGAAACCATTCAGTTCAAGACATTGCTGCGTATGAGCAAACATCACTCCAGTGAAGGTTCTCATTACATGTATGATTCAGGTTTTACAGGTCAATGTGACCTAATTCATTTCCCATACGTCTTCAGCCAATATTGCTTGTCAGTCCGTGCAAACTCCACCGCAGAGACAAAGAGCAGTGCACTGTAGAGCAGCCTTGCGACACTCTTGCATCAACAACGTATGAGTTCCAGACAAGCTTGCGTGGCTTCTGGTACGTTGTCCAGCATATTTCCCAACCACCCTCGACCTTATTCCACCCCCATTCGCTTGGAAATGGAAGCTCTGGAGCTGCGATCATCATCTGGGCCCAGCAGTGACCACCCTGGTAGGCAGCCCTCTTTATGTGCTGGGTGAGTGCAGCGCGTGTGGGAGAAAGACCGTCAATTGCTCTGCCTTTCTGAGTGAACAGCTGCTTCCTTGCCTCCTTGGCATACTCCGGGTTACTGGTATGGTCGTATAGCAGGACAACAAATCGAGCCATTGCTCTGTGGATTGTGGGCTTGGCCTAGCAACCAAGGGACAGGATGCTGGGGTGACATCTCCGTATGTGTTCCAAGTCTCCCATGCCCATGCCCCCAAAACAGGACAACGTGACGCACCCAGTGAAGGCGTGGAACATCGGTAATGCGACACACCGACCAGGACCAAATACTCTGGCTATTTCATGGGCGGCAAGGAAATGGAACTTCTTTCCACCAAAGGCAACCCACAGTTCAGAAATTCCAAGGAGCTGGGCCGATGTTACGGCCAAAACTACAACACCGGTTTCAACTGTGCATATTGACACTTTGTTGTGCCGTTGGAGAGGAGCAGGATGCGAGTATCCTCCCCTTCATGGGAGCAGGGAGCCAAACCCGAGACATCTTGGCGACTTGTGCAAAGCACATCAGTGTGGTGCGTGGTGTTGACCTGTTTGTCGGTGTCGATGCCGAATACATTCATTGCCAGGAAGGAAAAAACCTCCAGCTGCTCTGCGTCGTTGGATGGTGTCTGGTCCCGGGTCTGGCAAGACAAAGATGGCCGTCACCATGAACAGAGGAAGCATGTACAGATGGCATTTGTGCGAAACGTGAAATCATTGAGTGAAGCCATAGATGAGATGAGAAACCCATTATATATATATAAATCTTTATTTATTGAGGGTACATGTAACTCAATCAGTTATAAACATTCCTTGAGAGCAGCAGCGATCTTGTACTGGACAATAGAAAAATTGCAGCTGTAGCCGGCACGGTGCCAGTATAAGACTTATGGTAATGAGCGTCTTGTCAGCCGAACAACTCCCATTGAAGATCATATCGAGCGGAACAATCTCCATCTCTTCAGTCGGTCTCCAGTCCGAGAGAAGTCAAGCAAACAATTACAGCTGTCATCCCTGAAGAATGACTGTTCGCTGTTCTCTAGGCTGTACATTGCCTCATGGATTTGGACGAATTCTTCAAACAGGAAAATCGGGCCTTTTCCCCAGCGCTGTCACAGATGGGTGTCATGGGAACCTGGACAAAGTCGATTTTGCTTGGAAGACCTTACTCCTGTGAAAGAGAAGGTCTGCCGTCCTACAGTGCAGGTCACCATCCTTGATGGTGCTGCCATTGTCAACATTCTGCGACCTGGGAATGCAAAAACGTTCCAGGATTATGTCACTGATGTTTCCCTACCATACATCACATCACAGCTTCAGCAAGTAACCAGATTAGACATCGTCTGGGATCTGTACATGCATGAAAGCTTGAAGGCCTACACTCGTACTAGGCATCGACACCAACAAACAGGTCAACACCATGCACAAATCGCCAAGATGTCTGCTCCCATGAAGAGGCCGATACTCGCATCCTGCTCCACCTTGAAGATGCTGTGAGACAAGGACAAAACAAAGTGTCAATACACACAGTTGACACCGATGTTGTAGTTTTGGCCATAACATCGGCCCAGCGCCTTGGAATTTCTGAACTGTGGGTTGCCTTTGGTGTTGGAAAGGAGTTCCGTTTCCTTGCCGCTCATGAGATAGCCAGACCACTCGGTCTTGATCGGTGTGTCGCACTGCCGATGTTCCACGCCTTCACTGGTTCCAACACGGTGTCCTGTTTTGAGGCAGGGGCGAGAGCACTGCATGGGATACCTGAAACACATACTGAGATGTCACCCCAGCATCCTGTGCCTTGGTTGCCTGGCCAAGCCCACAATCCATAAAGCAATGGCTAGGGCCACTGCAGCGATTAGTTGTCCTGCTGTACGACCGTACCAGTAGCCAGGAGTATGTCAACAAGGCAAGGAAGCAGCTTTTCACTCAGAAAGACAGAGCAATTGACGGTCTGCCTCCCACACGGGCTGCACTCACCCTGCACATAAAGAGAGCTGCCTACCAGGTTTGTCTCTGATGGGGCCAGATGATGATCGCAGCTTCAGAGCTTCCATCTCCAAGCGAACGAGGTGGAACAAGCTTCCATCTCCAAGCGAACGGGGTGGAACAGGATGGTTGGGAAATATGCTGGACAACCCTACTAGAAGCCACGCAAGCTTGTCGGGTACCCATACATTGTGGGTGCAGCCAACACTGCAAGTGTCGGAAGGCCGCTCTACAGTGCACTGCTCTTTGTCTCTGTGGTGGACTTTGCACGGACTGACAAGTAATATTGGCTGAAGACGTATGGGAAATGAAATAGGTCACATTGACCTGTCAAACCTGAATCATACATGTAACGCGTACCTTCACTGGAGTGACATTTTTCACACGCAGCCATGTCTTGAACTGAAATCGTTTCATTGTATTGAACGGAAAGGTAATTGCTCCAGTAAGTTTGGATGATGTTCCGTCATTTAAACTAGCATCAGTGCTCCTTCATTACCCCCAAAACGAATGTCAATATCTACCATTGTATGGTTATGCAAACTACTGCATAATACTAATAAATCAGGTTTTTTACCCTCACAATGGACCTCACAATATACTATAACAACCAATGGCGGTCATTTTGGAAAATGGCCGCCACAGGGCAACTGTGTGATGGCCGTACCATTGTAGGTTTACATAAACTACTGATATGAGGTGCATAATACAAATAAATCAGCTTTCCTGTACACACAATGGACTTGATCTACCGTATTTAATGTACCATAACATCCGATGGCGGCCATCTTGGAAAATGGCCGCCAGAGGGCAAATGTGTGATGGCCCTATAGCCAAAACTTTAAATGGAGGTATATTCTAACAGTGTGCCAAGTTTCTTGCTTCTATCATCAAAGGCACAATTTCTTCACATATCTGCTGTACTATAATATAGGTCTGAATGGATCGAAGCGCTCATTGAGGCTGATCACGTTGTGGGTGGGTGCATGTAAAACATTTCCGTATAAAAATCCGAAAACAGACTTTACTGCTAAAATGGGGAAAAGACTGACTTTACAACCATATGGTGGGTGGGTGCGAGCCGCTATACATATACATATATATACATATATCCCATAGGATGAGCATAGGGGTGCGGTAGATTCTGCGCGGGCAGCTGTCCCTCGTGGATGCGCACGACCCTGTGGGTACGTCTATTAAACATGGCCTCCATCCCATATCCTCATTCCCACTGAGCCATGACAGAGACCTATGCGACTCGCATTTTACAGCATGCTTAATTCACTCAGAGTACCGAGCGGTGGTGCGGTCCATGTTTGCAGATGGCGACGACAAAGAGGGGTGATGCCAGATACTAGAAGCAGTCCTTGTGCGAGTCTACTTCATGGAGAAGTGTGCCATCACTCACCAGTACTGGACTATGACAGCTATCCTTGATGCCCGGGCCACTTACCACGAGCAGTCATGCCGGAACCAGTGACAGTTCATCGGCTTTGCAGTGCTCTTTGCCCTATTGACCCTGACACTGTGGCAATGACAGAATAGATCCGTTTTCTATCAAAGCCCCACGTTTGGGCCACCTGTTTTGCGCCTTCTTCGCTCAGTCGGCTCGACTGAATGGATCTACAATGCATTTCACCCTGAATCCCGATCTATGATCCACTTTTGAACATGCTGTGCCAGAGGTGGTTGATGTGCTGGTCGAAGACAGGTCCCCTACGTGTTGGTCGTCAAAGCGACCTTGGAAGATGCACTGGCAGAGCCCAATGAAACCCTACAGAAAGTGTTATAAATAAAGGCTTCCTCTACCAGTCTGCCAAGCCCCAAATGATTCGTCGATCACAAGTTGGAGCCTGGTTAAAAATCCAGGACACCAATAGCTTACATCGAGCTGCCTGGCACCATTTTCCACGGAACTGGGTCATCGCTGGGGGCAGGGACAGCCAATGGCAAGCGGATTTGGCCGATAAGAGTGTCTTTGCTAAACACAACGGCAGCAACCGCTATATCTTGACCTGCATTGATATCCTCTCGAAATATGCCTGGGTCGATCGTCCCCATCTGGATGAAAACGGGTGAGAATCTCGTCAATGCCTTCAAACAGATCTTATAAGACCGGGCGCAAACCCTTGTACTTACAGACTGATGGAGGGACAGAATTCCTCAACAGACCCTTTCAACAGTTTCTTAAAACCCGCAAGGTATTCTTCTTTCACACGTATGAGACCAAGGCCTTGGTCGTCGAGAGATCCAATCGCATCTTTAAAGGCAGCATGTACAAGTACTTCACCTATAAGAATACACGGCGGTACATTGATGTCCTCCCAGAACTTTTGGCTGTACCGAGACTATCACCACAGTATCCAGAGAGCCGCCATCCAAGTCCCCCAGCGCAACAAATTTAAGTCCGGGCTATCCTGTAATCATCCCTCCACTGCCCACGTCCCTATAAATTCAAGCGTGGTCATCAGGTGCGGATCAGTGAAGTCAAGGCCAGGTTCGAAAAATCATACCTCCCCAACTGGAGCAACGAACACTTTGTGATCACTTGTCGCCTACCCCATCAACCCACAATATATCAACTGGAATATCTCCAAAGGGAACCCAAGAAGGGACGTTTCATGACGTCACAGTCTGTGGAGAAATCCACAGTAGATTATTACTGTGTGGAACGCATACTGAAGACCGAGCGATGCCGAGGCAAGACGTATCACTTCGTGAAGTGGCAAGGCTGGCCGAGTTCATTTAACTCGTGAGTCCTCAAAACGGATATAAAGATGCTTCACAGGAATCGGAGTTCAGTCTGTCCTCAGACATGGACAGAGGGCGACTGCCGTTGACATTGTAAACCCGAAATGGCCGAGTGAGTCCTGTGATAACGGTCTTAGTCCTCCTGGGCTTGTTGAATTGGGTGTCTTCTACGACGTCATCTCGTTACTCAAACCAGCCGAGAGAGACCCTCCGTGATGCCAGGTCAGGTGATAGACGATACACTTGCCAACCCGGTCACACCCCAAGCGACCACCACGGTTTGAAAAAATCATACCTGCCCAACTGGAGCAATGAACACATTGTGATCACTTGTCGCCTACCCCGTCAACCCACAATATATTAACTGGAATATCTCCATGGGGAACCCCAAGAAGGAACGTTTCAAGACGTGGAGTTACAGCCCGTGGAGAAATCCACAGCAGATTATTACCGTGTGGAATGCATCCTGAAGACCGAGCGATGCCGAGGCAAGAAATATCACTTGGTGAAGTGGCAAGGCTAGCCGAGTTCATTTAACTCGTGAGCCCTCAACAACCAGATGAAACGGATATAAAGGTGCTTCACAGGAATCGGACTGGGCTGCGAAATCCGTACGGGAAGCGGCCCTTAAACTGCAATTTCAATCAATCAATCAATCGGAGTTCAGTCTGTTCTCAGACATGGACAGAGGGCGACTGCCGCTGACATTGCAAACCCGAAAATGGCCGAGTGAGTGCTGTGATAACAGTCTTGACCCTCCTGGGCTTGTTGAATTGGGTGTCTTCTACGACGTCATCTCGTTACTCAGCCAACCGAGACCCTCTGTGACGCCAGGTCAGGTGGTAGACGATACACTTAACAACCCGGTCACACCCCGAGTGACCACCACCACAACGCCTGCCAGACCCTACCGGGTACCTTCCAGGTCAACATCACAGACCACAGTGCCTACTACACTACAAACTGTCACAGTACCTACTAAACCACAGACTGTCACGGTACCTACTGCACCTCGGACATTGTGGATACCTCCTAAGCGGCTTGTGGGTCCCTATCAGATTTACGAGCGCGACTTTGGCGATACATATTGCATGCTGATAGCAAAATACGAGCGTAGCGTGCAAGATCTATGGCGTTACCTTTCGTAACTTGTGTCTAATTTCGCTTAACCCGGGGCTAGGGGCCGTATGAGCCCATGTACTTCAAGATCCTCATGGTACGCATATGAACAGTCACAATCAAAGCGTGACTGAGATACATCATTCTTTAGATGACGACTTTACAACGAATATTATGGATTAAGAATACTGATCAGCGATACGGATTTGATATTTTTGGAACATCATGATGTCTTGCCGGCATCATTGAAAACTGTTGACCGCTTCTCTCTTGCAGGAAACAAGCCTATGTTTATGTATACTATGATTGTCTTTTTGAATTTGGTGCTAATACTGTTACATGGAATAGGTCTTTGCATTATGGACGCGGATATTCTCTAATGGACGACGGCTGAATTATGAATGACGGACCAGACGCTTGTAATTACCACATCAAAGGATACAACTCCAGTCATGGATCCCCTATGGCATCATCCCTTCACTTGCCATCCTTGATCCAAATATACCATGTGGGATGGGGAGCTCTCGTGATGTAGACTACAATTTTTGAGGAATGTCCACGTCATCTGTGAAGTCATTGGTGACTTCATGCGTAGTAGACAGGGCGTTTCTCGGGTGCATCCTTTAAACATGCCTACACCTCTATCCTCTAACCCATAGGGGGTGATTTATAGGCCCTGGGGTGTATTCAGAACTCCTGAAATCAGGCATACTGGTGTGGTTGGGATGGACATGAGAGTTACCTATCCTTGAAGGTAATGTCCTTGGTCTCACCGTCTTAATGCCCTGGATATCTCAGCCGCACTTTTATTGCAGCTGTTCATGTGGAGACTATAAAGTATCCACACGGCCCATAGCGTAGACTTAAGTGAAATTAGATACGCTTGTTCGGGAGCTGTGATGACAAATCAGCTCAAACAACTCATCTGAAACCCCACAATGAAGCAGCTGGTATTAAGCTTAGTCAAGGTTTACCTAACCAGCTCTTATCAATTCCACCATAGCCCTTTAGCTAAACCAGAAGTAGATATTACACTAACGCAATATAAAAAGGCAGACACGAACCAGCTCCTGTATACTCGAGAATTTGGTCTGCTGAGAGAAAAATAGCATCTTTAGTTCCAAAACTAAAACCTGTCGACTACCAGGAAAAAGTTCGATATTCACTGCAGAAGCAAAAGCTATATTGTCAGCTTTGAGTGAGTGAGTGAGTAGGATTTAACGTCGTTTTCAACATTGTTTCAGTCATATCACGACGGTGCCTACATGTGCCAGAACACGAGAGTGTCCACAGTTCCTATTATTCTGGACACTGATCTTGTCAGCTTTGAAAGGTATTGAGTCCACTAAAACGAAAAAATGTCATATTCTCAGATTAACTGTCATGCCTTCAAGCGATTAAAAGCGGAACTTCAACTCATCTCACCATCTTGATCAACAGATTGATATTGTATTCTGTTGGTTGCCTAGTCACGTTGGCATCAAAGGTAATACCGAGGCTGATAGAATGGCTAAGGCAGCCCCAGATAATGAGGTTGATCATGTTGGAATCCCATATAGCGATTTCAGACTCTCTATCTGTACTTATGTGAGAAAGCTGTTTCAATCTCTATGGGATGCTGTGAATAATAACAAGCTTCATGAGTTCAACTTGGGAATCGACAGGAGAGAGATACTGCACAACGAGTCGAAGCCGCACCTCAAGCCATGAGAGCCGCCGATGCTCAACCACTCACTGACCCTTATTATCCACCTGAAGGTCAAACCGAAAGATGGGTGAACCTAACACTACTCGTCCATGACCACTCCATCATCCTAGAAAATGAAAAGGGAAAACATATCTGGAACTCTCCTCTATCGCCTGGAACAAACTGATGGATAAATTCGATGACAATGAGGCACTAATCCGGCGTGGGACTGATACGGAGACACGCCTCCACATCCACGGTGATGTATTTGCCAGCTTTAAACAATGGTGCGGTACTGCATTGGTGAATTTGAGAATGTGAAAATCTTATTCCGGAAAGGAGAAGCTGTATCCAACTCCTCAAGGGGCTGTAATGCTGCCACCTGCATGGGAGAGACTCCGAAATATTGCCCACCAGGTGTCTAATGTATTAGAGTACCAGCAGACCGTGTACCTCTATACGGCCTACCTCCAGAAATACTTGATGTACCTTCGATCGGCATTTATCAGCGTACATCTGGAGAATTATCCCGGAAGTTGGAAGAAGAGCTTGAGTCCACGACATCACACATGCCTAGATACCTACGTGACAGAGACAGAAGTCCTCGAGGCGTTAGCAACCATCAACGAGGCCCAGGTCATCACATACTTCCGTGTCCGTCTCCATCCGGAATCCCCACCACTAAGTGTCATTGGGTTTTTATCGAGGTGTGACGGGTAGGAGGTTCCACGGTTCCAAGCAGCTTTGACACGTGAATTGCAAGGTTGGACCCCCGCACTGGATGTGATAGATTGATTTCCCACTCACTGCCAGGCACGAACGGCTTCTGATTGGACAAGAACAGATGGTCACTGGTACGATGTCTTCTGATTAGATAATACAAGAGCAAGAGTTCCCCAGCGTGGGTGTGTTGTTATGGAAGGGATAATAAATTGACTGTCCTGTCATTCTTGTTATTGTTGTTCTCTTAACTGACTGTGGGAAGGAGTTAAGACATTAGGGTGCGTGTGTGTGGGGGGGAGGTATGTGTGTTTGAGTTGCTACCCACTAGCGTTAGGGCGTCCCTGCCTGAAAACGGGCATTGGATGCTTTGAGAGAGATGTCGAGGACATTTATATATTTATATATGACGGTGGGACCATTGACCACTTTCAAGGGGAGGTAACTCTACCATGTTATTCTCATGTCCAACCCATCCTGCTCAACCCAACAACACCAGTATTCCTGACTTCATGAGTTCTGGATACATCTTCGAGATCCACCAATCAAGCCCTATGGGTTAGTGTATAGAGGTGTAGACATATATCAAAGGCGCACCCTGTACGTTCTCTACTACTGATGACGTGCCCATCCCTCAAGTCGTATTCTATACCACAACAGCTCCTAAAGTCAACATGGTATATTTGGACCATGGATGGCCCGCCTCGACCCCAAACTCACCTCAAATGCCCGCTTTCTATATTACTGCCAGATTGTGCATGCGCATAATGATGGAAACGGAATACACAGCCGTCCAATCCGACGCTACCGCAAGACAGCTTAAAAAATGCGGACCAGTATTTGTCCATCTCTACCACAAAACGTTCATTCAAATGCCATCTTTCTATACTACATCCCAACTATGCATGAGCAGATTGATGCAACTTAAAAAAATACACACACACGACAGTCTGCCTCTACCCCACGAAAGCTTCAAACTGACACCTCACACGGTCCATTCGGACCAAGAATAGTCCTTAGATTGCTCAAATATGTTTCTGTCCACCCCCAAAATGCCCGCTTTCGCTAGTACTTCTACTGATGACATGGACTTCCCTCAAGTCACCGTCTACACCACGAGAGTTTCACGGTGATTCCCCACACTGTCCATTTGGACAAATGATGGTCCCTCGCTTGCCCAAACATGTTATTGCTCACGCCCAAAATGCCCTCTTTCGTTACTACTGCGCATGAGTAACATGATGCGACTTCCAACAAAAACCATATCAGTCGTCTACATGAAGAGAGCCCCACACGATCCATTTCGACCACGGATGGTGCATCTCTACCCCAAATACGTCCCTGCACACACCCAAAATGCCCACTTTGGCTAATACAACTACTGATGACGTGGGCATCTCTTAAGTAGTGGTCTACACACCATGGCCTTCAATTTGACACCCTGCACGGTCTAATAGACTGCGCATGCGCAACTGGACTACTCACCCGTCCAATCCGACGCTACCCCAAGAGAGCTTCTAATAAGACCATAGACGGTCCAATCGGACCACTATGGGTCCATCTCGACCCCAAAACATGCATTCAATTCCCTGTCTGCGCATGCGCAGAATGATGAAAACAGACTACACACTAGTTCAGTCGGACGCTCCCCCACGAATGCTTCAAACTGAAACCTGACTCGACCCAATCGAACCACTATGGATCCCCCTAGACCCCAAAGCGTCCATTCAAATACATGTTTTCTACAGCGCATGCCCAGATAAACGATATTTCCACCCAACGCCCATCCCGCTGGACGCACCCCACGAATGCTTCACTATGACACCTCACACGACCCAAATCGGACCACTATGGGTCCACCTAGACCCCAAAACCTCCACCCCGATCTGCCTGCCTACTGCTGAGTATACAAGGAAAAGTATTTGCGATGAGATTACAGTTTTTACAGCACGATCGATGAGAGGATTTCATCAAGTCATTTTTAATTGAAAGGTCAGCAATTTTTCGCCTGATTTCTTTCTTTCCATCAGTTTTCAGGGGAGCTGAGGGGCCGGTAGTATCGTTTGTATCTGAAGAGGATATGGTCTTTTTACTAGGAACATATTCAGCTCGACGAGTTGATCACGATAACGGTATTGAGAATTTAGGCGAGCAATTTTCAGGTGATTTTCCGATTGTGTGGTGACTGTGTGTATTGGAGTGCTATCATACCAGTATGTAATTGTCAACTTACAAGCGTCAAAGTAGCCAATCATCAACCATAAGGATTTACTCACAAGCGTCACAGTAGCTAGTCATCAACCGTAAGGAATTACTCACAAGCGTCACAGTAGCTAGCCATCAACCGTAAGGAATTACTTACAAGCGTCACAGTAGCCAGTCATCAACAATAAGGAAGTATAAACTGCCAACCATAAGGAATTGTATACAAACGTCACAGTAGCCAGTCATCAACCATACGGAATTGCAACTGTCACCCATAAGGAATTGTTTACAAGCGTCACAGTAACCAGTCATCAACCATAAGGAATTACTTACCAGCGTCACAGTAGCCAGTTATCAACCATAAGGAATTACTTACAAGCGTTACAGTAGCCAGTTATCAACGATAAGGAATTACTTACAAGTGTCACAGTAGCCAGTTATCAACCATAAGAATTACTAACCAGCGGCACAGTAGGCAGTTGTCAACCATAAGGAATTACTTACAAGCGTCACAGTAGCCAGTTATCAACCATAAGGAATTACTTACAAGTGTCACAGTAGCCAGTTATCAACCATAAGGAATTACTTACCAGCATCACAGTAGCCAGTTATCAACCATAAGGAATTACTTACTAGCGTCACAGTAGCCAGATCTCAAACATAAGGAATTACTTACCAGTGTCAGAGTAGCCAGTCATCAACCATAACGAATTACTTACAAGCGTCAAAGTAGACAGTTATCAACCATAAGGAATTACTTACAAGTGTCTCAGTAGTCCGTCATCAACCGTAAGGAATTTCCGCGTTGATAAAGTCATTTAGGAATAAACCAGATAAAGCCTGTGTTCTGATAAATTGGTAGAGGATACTGGTGTTAGGTTAGAAACTTTCTGTAGGAATGTTGATATAGGTCAAGGGATCAGTTTATGTCCAATTGCAATTCACTAGTGAAGGAACATCCAGTTGACCAGTCATTAGGGACAGAACAGAGAGACCATGTTGGGCCCATCTGCAGGAGTTTGTGTTAAATTCAATATTCTGTTTTAACTTTATTGACCATCATCCTTTGATCTCCGTGATGAGATATTCAGCGAAATAATATTGACCGTTGTTCGATCAATATTTGATAGTTCTCTGAAGTGTTCAGGCGCAGTTGTCACGTTTCATGCCTTCCGTGAACGGATGTAAGTTGAATGCGCCTTTGTAGCCATATCTAATGGAAACTGTAAAATAAACATGTGGTAAGTGGCTTAATGGACAATAGAGCCAGTCTGATGATCAAGATTCTTACAAACCAGAGGATCGACAGATTGCGTTTTAAGACTTCCTGGTCTTGGTGAACGAACACAATAGATGTACACCACTGAGTATTACTTATAATTAAATAAATACGTTTCTTCCAAAACTGTATGAATAAACAAAATGATCAGTGTTAATGACCCGGTGTACGGCCGCCTGGATGTTCGTGTTGAGCAAAGATCGTGAATCGCCGAACACATTAGGCGAATTGAGACAAGCAAAAGTGATACCGTGTATCACAGCTCGTCGACCATGGTGGAATATGACTCGCAATAAACTTTGAGCGTTGCTTGCGCTTGTATTCATACCTTGGCGAATTAGAAGTTATTTCCCAGAGCGTCCGCTCGATATCCAAGCCTATGCCACTGATTTGACGCCCCATTGATCCCTCGTGCTCGCATTCTGGGTCGCCTTGGGGAAATACAAGTTACAGTTCTCCATGCATCGATGTATGCATGCTTAGTAGTGGGAAATTGAGTCCATGGGAACACTTGTGAAATGTGAAAAGGGTATAGATTCCGTCGTTTGACTTTGGGGAAATTTTAACCATCTTTGTTGCTTTGTTCACATGAACTCTCAACTTCGTTAACTTTGAACACCCCTTAGTTCCTTTGTTAGTTCCTTTATCATCTTAACCACCCTTTATCCGCTTGTTCTCGTGAACCTGATGAAATTCTAAAATCATGTGAAACGGAAATTCAGTATACACGCGCATTTCCATCCAGTTTAATGCCGGCCTCTGTAAGGGGTATGTAGTTCACATGCAGTCACGCTAAAGTGATTCTGAATGAACTCCGAATTGTATATGTTAGGTAGGTACATTATATCACGGCCAACCAGCTGTTCCTTTGTCCACGTGCTCTCGAGGCACATGTCATCCTTTGTTCTTTGCCCCGGGTGTGTGTATTGTCGGCAGTCACGGTACTAAGGCCATTTGTTTATATCATTTGTTTATACCGAACAAAATAGAACCCACATGCTTGGTCACGATATTATAATTTGTAAAGAATTGTCGACCATAATTATTGGCATGACAGTTTAACATACAATTGTACTAGTGTCTGTAGAGCCTAATTTTCAAAATTCTAAATTCAATTTTTTTGTAGTTTTGGTTAGGTTGTTGTTAGGGTTAGGTTTTTGCTAGGGTATGTTTGTTTGGGTCATCGTCGCCGTGTGACCATTACGGTTAGGTGCGACGTTAAACTTCAAACAACCAACCAACTTGTACAAGCGTAGAAAATTAATGACTCATGCAGTGATCACTTTAC
The DNA here is from genome assembly GCA_036873755.1 of Hanleya hanleyi. NCBI lineage: Eukaryota > Metazoa > Mollusca > Polyplacophora > Lepidopleurida > Hanleyidae > Hanleya > Hanleya hanleyi. Next base: position 29,893 of record JAVTVY010032244.1, read on the forward strand.
CAATAGTCATTTCGTTGCGTTGTATGCTAATCAATAAGGAGAAAACGCAGACACTTGTTTTAGTATATTGTTTTATTAATCAACTACTCACATTACAATATTTCAACACATCATCGTACGTACATGACATTACATAACTGTTCATCACTGTCTGCCAGATATTATCCAGTTGTCAATTTCTTGAACAACCCCTTTCTATGCCCAATTCTCCGTTTCGTGGCTTTCATATAGTCAATATTCACACTTTGAAGTTGACAAACTGCGTTCAAAATGTCGCCCAGAATGTTATCCGACAGCATATCATAGCAATACCTTTTGACTCTGGAATGTAGTCCTTCCTTGTCATTTCAACCGATTCTCCTTCGTTTATAGGACCACCGAACAGCTCATTCCAAACATATATTATGGACTATCTAGGTTGTGCAATTTGTTCAATCTCCTTCGGTTTACGAGTTGTACCATCCTCCAGTACATTTTTCTTTAAGCTTCGACATGCATACGTATTTGGTTTAAGGTGGAGAAGGAGGTATCCATATCCGATTAGTGCCGTTTGTATTATTATCTGTTCCCCGTGTATTTAATCACTATATAATCGTTGCAAATGTATTTACCCCTCCCCCGTAGCGCCTCGAAGCTTCCCCATTTCTTCGTAGCCTTTTCATCGTAAATGGACGAAGTTAATGAGATAGGGGTGTCAGCCTTTGATACAAGTGATTTTTCATCTTCATGTGTCAGTAAATTATCCGCCCGATAGCTTCTTGGAGCATGCGGAACATGTGCCAGTTTAAAGGTTGAGTTGGTTTTCATATTAAATAGTCTCAAATTGTGTCACAATATACATCTGCAAAAATTTGTGCCTCACTATGCAAAAGAATATCTTCTATTCATGACAACTAAGCTCTTTGACACTGCTTCTGTTCTACTATCATGTGCATACCAAGTACCAATGTGGAAGAGTCTGCAAGGAAAGGAATTTGGAATGAGATTACAGTTTTACAGCACGATCGATGAGAGGATTTCATCAAGTTATTTCTAATTAAAAGGTCAGCAATTTTCGTCTATTTTTTATGTCTGGAATCGAGAGATGCAATTATTCTCTCCCTCCATCAGCTTTCTGAACCCCCATCAGGGGAACTGAGGGGGCGGGAGCGATTGTTCCCATCAAAAATGATGGACTGTAACACCTTCACGGATTGATCATATCACATTCCCATTCTTCTCTCTCTCACACAGGGATCGCTTTTGGTTCTTGTGATGTTTTTAGAAATATGCACTCAGTATATTGTGTGATCATATGAATTCTTGCATCATTTTCCAGCACCCTTTTAATGTTGCGTTTAATTGTGGGTTTTCTGCACAACTCTTGAGGGGTGTCCCCCTTCCGTGAGCTTTGTAACGGGTACAGGTAATAGTAGAACGCTGACTCTTTGGCGCTGTATATCGTGATCTGCTTTAGCGTACTCCATAACTTGTGGAGTTGGAGACATGAATGTAATTTTAACCCCATCAACATGTGATTTAGCAGTTGACTTTCTCGTATCAGTGTTTTTGGTTGAAGGTTGATCAAGTCTCCTTCCTCAATCTGACACATTTCTTGCCTTACCAAAGCTCCAGTCTGGTCTGCACATAATTTGATCCACTTATCAGCGTCGCTAACATTGTCTTCCCTCCACGATAACATGGTAAACCTACAGGAGTGACGATGTGATTTGTTCGAGTGGCCGTGTGGATACTTCATAGTCTCCACATGAACATAGGCAATAAAAGCGCGGCTGAGATACTAAGGCTAGTTCCGAGAATCCACCGTAGTCTCTGGTCTGAATGTTAAGGGTCGACGAATACTTTCCTGTAGAGTCCTATGGTTGCTTTTTAGTCGCCAGACGTCGTCAATCTTTCCCACCTCTTGCATATCGCTCCAATTTATTACCTGTATATGGTAGGATTCTGCTGGTGGACTGTTAGTCCCCGAGGCCCGCCCTCTGTACATGTCACTCGACAAATATATGTAGGTTTATTGTTTCGGTCGGAAATTTAAGCCGTACGACGTCGGACATTACAGGTTAGTTTTTGTAGTTTTTTTTGCATTTACCAGGTTACCCCATGTTAAGGCTTTTACGTCCATGATGCTTATCCTTTAACATCAGATGGGTTGTTTGAGCTAATCTGTCAGCACAGCTCCCGAGCTAGCGTATCTAATTCCGCTTAAGCTCGTGCTAGGGGCCGTGTGGATAATTCATAGTCTCCACATGAACAGCTGCAATAAAAGCGCAGCTGAGATACTAAGGCTACGTCCGAGAATCCACCGTATTATCCGGTCTAAATGTTAGGTGTCCACGAATACTTTCCTGTAGAGTCATATGGTTGCTTTTTAGTCGCCAGACGTCGTCATTTGTTCCTACCTCTTGCATATCGCTCCAATCTCCAAGAATGCGAAGTCTACTTGGGGTAGTCATAATATGAGCGCATGCTCGGTACTTCTATATACTCTCAATGTTTTTCCGTGGAATCCAACTCGCGAATTTTATTAGCCAACCTACATATTTCACCAATTTGTCTGTCATACCTCTACGACAGCGTGTATATCTTCTCAATGCACCATAATGCACCGGGTCATTTTGTATCTTCTGCAGTGCGTTTTGATAGAAGTTTCCTTCGATAGACTATCGGGGCTATCTGATTCAGGGATCTGTGAGGATCAAGACTGTGATCGTGTACAATGTATAGCAAAGTCCTTTATAACGATGGTTTATTTGTGAGTAAAGTATTGATAGTCATGAAAACTAACCGCGTATGTAGCTTTCTTTTCATTTTGCGTGACGCAATATTCAACACAATTTTTCTTTAAATAGCTGTCATCCATCTGTTCGTATATTCACTCCCTCTATCGAATCGGCGAAGTGCAGGCTGTCGCCCTTCTTTGAAAATCTTCTCCATTCTGTGTAATGGATCAGGGAGACATGTTAAGTAGCGGTACTCTCCATAAGTATCCGGAGAAGATGTCGATAGATATGAGCAGAAAGTTGATTACAACCTTATATTTAGCTGTATATTCAACACATCAGTCAGATTTGTATCCCATAAATTATAGGTACCGGTACTCGATGTTCTGGACCATATCAAAGCCAAACAACGTGGAAACGTTTTCCTAAATGTATGAAGAACGGGTTTCTGAATAATATAGGCGTCTTGATCACTCAGCCATTGATTCAGTTCATATAAGGGTATGTTGTACCCCTGCTCTTCAGTATCGTATGTAGCTTAGAGGGTCCGGTGAAAGATACCCAGTATTTAGTATCGAAATAGACACGAAAGAGATACTCCATCAATCTATTGTTATCGGGAATGACGTAGAAGCCTCGAGCTACTTATTCATATACAATGGAGTGTAGAGAAGGTTTGGTTTTGCAACAGTTTAATATATCCAATCAGAACAAAAGAAAAATAGTACAACTCAATATATGTTATTGTTTAGTGATACATGCTTTTACACGGTTGTACAGGGTTGATGAGTTACACGTATGCACGTTCTGAAATAATGAGACTATTTCTTTAACAATCATTGTGACATTGGTTTGACATGAAATAATTAACCATTGTATCGAGTGGAATATCCCGAACTACATGAGATGAAAATTATAGAAAAACTGTCTACATGTACAAAAGTTGGACGTTTTTTTAAACATGTATGATTGGCAATTACTCTACAGAAATTTGAAGTGTTATAAACTTTTGCGGGTGAATCTAAGAAATATCCAATGTCTGCGCGGAAATAAAACAAAACCCAAATGACTTCCATTCAAGTGGCAAGCATCGGCGTTCATGATATAACTACATTGTCTGTTAATATCCTTCGATATGATAATTCGAATGCTGTTACATGGAAAAGGTCTTGGAAATATTAACGCGGAAATGCTTTAATGGACGACGGCTGAATATTGAATGAACTAGGAGGCCTGTATTCGAGTTCTATATAAACACCGAAATAAATTCTTGTCTTCCCAATGACGTCGAGTAAACTGAGATAGGCCGAGATAAAGTTAGAATTTTCGGGGTATGAAGCAAATTTTGTATGGAAAGGTCGGCCTGGTGCGTTTACTCTATAAACTACTGGTAAGACTGAAATTGTCGAAGTTGAAAGGGTTAGATTTATAGGCTCCATTCACTGCTTTCGATGTGACGAATACCATTATCAATGTGGAAGAAATTATGGACTAAAATGTATTTTTCCAATTTTACATAACCTGTCCGGTTGGTATGGTAGATATCCCCACCTCTCTCCAGGTGAACGGATATCTCGCGGTAGTTTCTAGTAGAGTCTGAGCGTGATCCAATATGCCGCCGAGGTTCACTCGAGCTTTCAACACTTTGAAATAAATACCCACTACAACAAATTTATATGCCGAGGTTTCCTCTATTGACATGAAGGTACACTGCGGTAAAGCTTTATACAATTTCACGTCAATTCTGTTGAGTAGGTGGGGGTCTTGATCGAGTACATCTTGTAAAATTGCACCTTACATTTCAAATGTTCTGCTCTTGCTAATTTCAATATGTCTAGTCAATAAATTCCATGAGATGAAGGGATGTCACTTCAAATGAAGTGTAATCGATGAAGGCTGGGTGAGGAATGAAACCGCTTCACGTCGTTCATTCTTTAGATATACTTCGAGATACCGGAAATTGCGCAGTATGGTGTGAATGTAATGCGGTGATGAATAGTTTTTCGGTAATCGTTTTCCAACTTCGACAAGAGGTAACATGCAGATGTACTCTCCGACATAATATTAGCCTCATATGTTGGAATATATGTACATTCGGCTTCCATAAAATGAGACTTTATACTGCGACTCTTTGAAGATGAATATCTCAACGAGTCCGACAAGCCATCCTCGATCTAAACGTAGTCAACTTTGAAATGACTGGGATTGTTATGCGAAATCATTTAGATTGAGTATGTGCTGCGAACGATGATATTTTTGTCCATTCTAGTGAGTGAGAAGTGATGATTCACCCCATGTAGGTTTCTTTTATATAGTTATGTTTCCACGTTGTTTGAGATCGATTCCAGCTTTGATGAGTAATCATTGCTGATAGTTTAACGCTACACCCTCATGTTTAGCTGTTTCGTTTAGGAAATAACGTAAATCAATTCGTATATCCTTCCCTCGATATAAGCCTGTTGACACTTTTAAACTCCGATCGACTGGTGTCCGTTGCATTAACATACACAACGTTGTATTTGATGTATTCGTGATGGATGGAGTGGATTGAGGCCTATTCTCACACTGACTTTTGGGTTGTGTTTTTAATCCGGTTAATATTAGGCAGTAATACTATAATATTGATGCTCCATATGTCTTCTTTGTATGGAATGAAAGGTTAGAAATGTCGCCAGGTTATCAAAGTTGACGGTCTTATTCCGATTGGTCCAATTCCTCGCTCTCTTGTCACTGTTCTCTGATCTCTATAGGCTTTGGCATGAGTACAAAATTTGATATGCAGACAATACACACTCTCGTGTCTATCAAAGAAGAAAGGGTGACCTTTGACTCGAGCGCACGCGGACAAAGGAATAGCTGTCTGTCCTATATAATTTGTGAGTTCATTCATTCTCACTGGAGCAAGATTGTATGCGAATTATATACTCCTTACGAAGGGCTACATTAAACTGAATGACAATGGATAACTGGAACAGTGGAAAGCAAAAGCGCGTATATGTTGATTTTTATGCACTATTGAGAGTTCATGAGGCCAAAAGCTCACGAGAAAAAGGGGATAAAGGGTGGTTGAGCTGACAAAGGAAATAAGGAGCGCTAAAAGATCCCGAGGTCGAGAGTTCATGGGAACAAAGTAACAAATGGGGTTAAAAGTTCACCAAGTCAAAAGTTCACGAGGTTAAAAGTCGCATGAAGTGACCTATACCCTTTTCAAATTTTAAATGTTTCCCGAGGGATTGAGCTGTCCACTACTATGCTTTGTCATTTCTTGTGCACATTCCTAACTATGCCCAAATTGTTATCATTGTGAGTATACTCCTATCTTGAAATAAGAACTGTTGCAAATACAACGCAAAGCTAGCAATACTGCGAGAACGTGGAATCATTTCGGTGTGAAATCAGTTAACCAAGTTGAAATGGCATCGTTCGTTCTTACACTTAGCCATGAGTCCTCTTCATGAACTTACATGTACACTCCGGGATCACACGGCTCCATGGGTCGTTCAGCTCTATACGACAATAAAACAACCCATCCCATCTCTCTGTCTATTAGATTTATGTTCGGCAAAGAGTTTGTTTGCCGTGAAGAGCTCATCCGTCTGCAATCAGTCTTCGAACATCAACGGCCGGTTGAATTTCCGCCATTACCTTCTTTCGGGTCACGTGATCGGCAACGTATCGGGGGATCACATGACCCGTAGGAAGATAATGGCGGAAGTTCTCTCAACAGGCCGTTGATGTTTGAAGACTGATTGCAGACGGATGAGATCTTCACGGCAAACAAACTCTTTGCCGAACTCGATAAATCTAATAGACAGAGAGTTGGGATGAGTTGTTTTGATAGAGCCGAACGTCCCATGGAGCCGTGTGATCTCGGAGTGTACATGTAAGTTCATGAAGAGGACTCATGGCAACGTGTAGGAACGAACGATGCCATGTCAACATGATTAGAAATCAGTGGGCTGCTAGGATATCGGATGCTCCCCATTGGGAGAGGATAAGTGAGTTCGCGATATTGTAAGAGCTGCAACAGTCCACTGATCGAGGTGTAAAAAAAATCATATACCGGTAGCAGAAAACTTCTCACGGGTTGGAATTGATAGCAGCAATTTGGGTTATCCAAGTTGGATAATCGAAGATGTCCATACTGTCTGAGATTCACGTCAGCATAAGTAAGATATTTGACTACGTGCAAATAAAGCTTCACTGGATTATTAGTTTATAAAAAGCTCACAGATTTCGGGAATTTTCAAATAATAAAAATAAATATTAATAAAACTAATGTCTTGATAAATCACGATAAATTAACCATTTCTTTTGTAATCGACACAAGGAAATTTAAACGCCAATTGACGTAGATTGCTAGGCTGCAAAATCATTTATGCTATGCCTTCTAAATAAAAAAAAAACTATTTCAGCCAAAGCTCTCTGAATAATTGTGGTTTTTATCGCATTATGTTATCGAAGAATACATAGATTTTAATTTAATACCGTTATGCCATTTTTCAAGGACAATATTCATTTAAAGCAAATGCTATTTTTCACTGATCTGATAAAGATAATGGAACTGTGCGACTTAGGTATATATCATTACTAATAAGGAGAAATCGAATAAAGATGAGTTTTCTTTCTCTAATCAATTTCTGTTTACAGATAAATGCACACTATTTATATTATGACCTGGAATACCACTTGCAAATGTAGCGATTATTCAAGTCAAATTATATTATGCAGCTATAATTCAAATTATGGTAACCTCACAATAAATACGGAAATATCGAATAAAGTTATTACGTATTGATTCAAATGACTGATAGCTGGAATATTTAGTCATCTAATCACTAATACTTCGATCTACAATTGGGTCAACTGAGTAAACTATACATGATTAACCCTAAGTTATGTTATCAATTTGGCTCAATAGGGGATCATCGGTAAATGTGAGGATATTTATCTTTTTCCTTCTTTTTTCTTTATACATAACTGTAGGTGAGGGATAAGCTGCAAAAGCTGTGTGAATATGTCACATTAAATAGGCCTACATGGGCGTCAAGACAAAACAGCAAAGATATTCAAATATACAATGCAAGCTCCAAGCGTTTTCTGCTGGTATTCTCATCTCTCGATATCGATGCTAACATTTGACGTATGTATAGTGTCGGTGGATATACAAATATATGTAGGCATTTGACACTATTACGATGTTGTATTAACCTGTCCAGGCCCAAATGATCTCTCTTACCTTAAATCCACGAAGAAATTGAGAAAAGAAAGACAAAATCAGTCAGTAGTTTACAATGGTTGCAATCCCGCGAAAGTATTAAATAATCGTAATGAAAGTCGAGTCGTATGTAATTTAGTTTAATGTTAATACTCCATCGGAGAAAATGAAGTGTTATTCATGGTATTCATGTTACACGTGTCTTTATGTCTACAGGTGGCATGGAAATAATGCTCTAATACGACGAACTCGTTTCTTTGTTCTGAGAGCGGTGTGCGGAGTTGAGTACATGGAAATCCTTCATAGAGATGTGCAGTTCAGTTAACCAAATACCTGATGTAAGAGGTATGTCTGACTATCTCACGCTAATGTTGCATTATTCTTACTGGTGTTGATGGATGCTGTCTTCTCAAAAATGTTATGTCAGCGAGAGTGAGACTTCGATTAGGAAAGTGTTTAGCCCCATCTCCATATGCCAACGACGAATCCGCAACAGTGAAATCTGTGAAGGACCCTGACATGCCTTTCTAAAGTGGAAGATGCAATTCATAAATGACTACATTGAAGACAAATTTCAGTCCTTTAGCCAGATGCTACATCATATAAACAGTCATTCGATTGTTCAACCTATTAGTGAAAAAACGTCTTTTTGGGTTGAATGTTTTTTCTTGGCTGTGTTATGAGATGTTATATCTGTGAACGAAATTTCAATGATTCTTCTCAATTCTCTACACGAGAAGGTTTGATTTCATTTTATCCAAAGTTGTTTTGGATAAACTGTGAGAGAATTTCGGTTGAGAGTCTGTCATGTGATGGTAGTCCATATAGACGTGAGTTATGATGCCCATATTCAGGAATTTTAAGTCACAACATGATGGTGTGGTATCTTGCACTGATTATAGTGGTCAACACTTTCTATGTACATATATTTTATTTAGATGATGATAGTCGGAGAACTGTTGGTCCATTCGAATGTGTTCTTAAGGAGTTTCAGTGTCCCGAAATGTGCAGCTCATCTACAATAGCTTAATTATAGCATGTACGCTATCAAAAATAATGAGATCGAATGCGGTCCATTAAAGGGACGGCGGAACTGTTTGATGCTGCGATCTTTTAATCCATTCAAAGGATTATCCATAACATATCTTAATGACTTCTCATGGGAAAATAATTCCACAGAACAGGACTTGAGCCACAAATATACTTTCATATGCGTATTAACTAGCAAAATTAACGCCTACCATTAATTGGACTTTGTGGACAAAATGTGACCTACATAACAGACACCTGTCCGTAATATTAAACGCTTCTGAGCCATGTAGACCATAGTTAATTGCAACATTTGGTCAATAGATTTCGGTACACGTCTGATAATGTGATATCTGCCAAACATTTCATATTTATTCAAAATTAGTTCGATCTGTGAACAATCTTGGGAAGAAGTAGTTGAAGGCAGATGACAACATTATTTCATCAAAAACTTGCACAGGGTCTAAAAAATCTACAATTGTTTTATATTGGTGTCTTTTCCAGTGTACACAGCTGACACATATGAAACACATGCCCTAATTTTCATTCTAAAATCACGGTCATGACCTACTGACCTACCAAATAAATCTTCCATCAGATGATAGCCCATACACATGCGTTCATACTGATACCTTACATAAAAAGTAGTACCGCAGTGGAAATATGTTACCCCTACCTACCCCACATCCTCTATAAATGCCTGTAACACATTACCTACCCATGTTTCAGACTGGCCCCCACCATATAAGGATGCGTCTATGTCTGCTGTAGCAAAAAATCACAATGAAAATTTTCTATATCCTGGGGTTCATTCTAAAATAAGGCCTTTTCTGTTTATGGATGACAAACGTGGTGCACTCGCGGCGATAATGTTTGATTTTAGATATATATTGAAATTCCAACTTAAGAGTACTTACCTTATTTTTGAGTGCGACTATATTTATCAGCAATCGTATTCCAAACCTTATTATATAAAACTTATGTTGACAGAATGCGAAATAAAAGAAATATCGAATATTTTGTTGCTCGCCACGGCGTGCACTTGGCGCCGCCTTTGCAATTGCATGACGTTTTTATATAAGCGGAAGTAAGTTTATACTCATCTAAAAACGTTACAACATCATGGAGATTAAGGTTGATCGTGTTGATCATGCCGATAATTCGTACGTGAAAGTACCCAGTAAATTCACTGACGTTCTAGTTGACTTTAGTAGTTCAAGTGTAATCATGAAGATGTTTATGAACTTAGAAGCATCGTCGTTCAACTCATATCACTGGACAATTGCAGAGAACGCTCTTTTAGTTTACCGCTCAGCTTCAAATTTTGTCCAAATTGAATCGGGCAATACACAGTTTTTTGCAGGACGTTACATGGAAGTGCCAGACCCCTGACCCCCCGTAGATTCGCCCTTGGTGTTTGTGAGAAAACAATAACCTCCTCGCATGGTATACTGGATTTTTCTGATTAGAATGGGGTTTAAAACCACCATATCAGTGTTCTTACTTTGTCACTCTACATGGCGGCCTGTGGCGTCTCCGGGATTGATTCGGCGTCAAACAGATGCCAGAGGTGGTAACGCAACAACCGCCCATAAGTCGGTTTCAGGGGCCGCGGAGCAGGGGTGGGCTAGCTCCCACTTTTTGGGACCGCAATGTTATAAATCCTATCTTAGATAGCACCAGTCCAGCCCCCCCCCCCACTTTCCGCGGCTCCTGGTTTTTGATACCCTACACAACGCTTCCACCAAGTTTGGAGGTTTGATGACTATATCTATTGTGTAGCCTAGCGTATTCCTCAGTGCTCCCACCAGCTATATTAAAATAAAAATAGAAAATTAACTGAATTCATTTCATGCTTAAATATTACTAATCCTTACTACGCCGGAGTCGTATTATAGCTTCTTTGATGTCTCTCTTGTTGTTGAACTCTCACCACGATCCGTTCTCTTAGATTAAGAAAGTTAGGGTTCCTGGTAGCCTGAGTAGTAGAGTGGAAATTCCCGAGTAATGAAGGTGAGGGTGAGGCCATTGGATTGATTTCGCTAAAAAGTTACCGTGCGCATGCGCACTGGACAAGTGGAACACGATGGAAGGGGTCTCGAGGCCATTGGGTTGATTTCGCTAAAAAGTTACCGTGCGCATGCGCACTGGGCAAGTAGCGCGGTGATGGACGTTTTGGGGTCGGTTGGAGGCCCATCCGACTGGATGGGTGGGTCGTGGAAGTAAAGCCATGGCGCGCATGCGCAGACCGAAAATTGTGAGAAAGGCCATTGTTGGACCCACATTGGCGCGATTGGGCTGTGGGAGATATCAAGGTGAAGCTCTCGTGGGGGAGCGTCCAACTGGACGGATGTGGAGGGAGGTAAGGCAATGGTGCGTATGCGCAGACAGAGAATTGTGGGAAAATGACATTGGGATGGACGTTTTGGGGTCCTGGTGGATCAATAGTGGGCGTGCTGGGTCGCGCGAGGTATCAATTTGAAGAACTCGCGGGGGAGCATTGGACAGAGCGGGCTTGGAGTGGAAGTAAGGCTGTGGCGCGCTTGCGCAGACTGGGAATTATGGGAAAAGGCCTTTGAAAGGGCGTTTGGGGTTGAGGTGAACCAATATGGTCTGATTGGGTAGTGTGAGGTATCACTTTGAAGCACTCGTGAAGTACCATACGACTGGGCTAGTGTGTAGTGAAAGTAGGGGTATGGCGCGCATGCGCAATAGAAAAAACGCACTGAAATGGACGTTTTCGAGTCGCGTTGGGCCAATATTGGCCCGATTGGGCTGTGAGAGATACGAAATTGAAGCTCTCGTGGAGGAGCGTCCAATCGGATGGATGTGGAGTGGAAGTAAGGCTATGGCGGGCATGCGCAGACAGGGAATTGTGGGAAAATGGCATTGGAATGGACGTTTTGGGGTCAGGATGGACCACTATTGGTCGGATTGGGTCCTTCTGAAGCCCGCTTCGAGGCCGATCAAGTCATGGGTGGGTGCATGTTCTCTCCGAAATAAAAGTTCAGGAAACACGGACTTTAGCCCTAAAACATGGGAAAGCCCTATCAACTAGGTCTAGATGGGCTACTATCGGTTTCCAGCGGATCGTGGCCTGCTGCGAGGTGCAGGGTTAGTAGCAGAGAAAGCAGAAACCCAGTATATTTGCCCTATGGCCTTTGTGGAGTGATTTGCCGTAACGCCTTAACGCCCTATCTGAACGCCTTATGCTAACGCCTTAACGTCCTAGCATAGCAGTGTTTTACCTTTTGTGAGAGATTGTACAATGATATTATATAATACTAACGCGTCGACAAGAATATACATGGGATTGAAGACACCGAGGCACAAGAAGCCGATGCAGATGCTCAGAATATGCCAGCTGATTCTGAGAGTTCGTCGAAGGATACCGAAACAGAGACTGCTAAGAGTCTATCTACTGATATAGAGCTTGATATCAGATAGTCAGGTTACGTCCCAGGAAAAACTGATTGAGGGAGAACCTGCCTTTGGGATCGTATTGTGACAGCAGCTATTAATACTCACGCTGCAGCGATCGAGGACGCCGGACAGGATAACTTACAACATGCGTACATCCAAATGCGCCCCATCATCAGAAAAACAGCCATGGCAATCTATGATCAGTATACCCTGCTACCGCTTGAAATGAAAGGCGACCCCACGCTCAGGTCCATCATGAAGAGAATATGGGGCTTCCACCCACCGAGGCCCTGCAATTGCGATCAAAGTGCGCAAACAGCTGTTCCGGGACATCTTGCCGCTATAGTATCCTGGCCTGCCCGACGAAGATTAGAACAAACTGGTGTCGCATCATATCGTAATGTCTGGTGAACGTGCGTTCGCACTCAGAGCAAGTATAAGCCATGTTGACGGTTGAACGTCGACTGTGCACGTTTTTGGGATACGCTTGCATTTATGGACAGTAACGCCCAGCTTAACGCTTCAACGCCCTGATGCAATAGCTCAGAATATCTGATTTTTATAGATATTCCATGGAATTGACACTAATTCATCGAAATGTAGTGACGCCCGTCGTTACGCCTTAACGCCTGTCTCAACGTCTTAACGCCCTATCTTAACGCCTTAGCTTAACGCTTTAATGCGCTATAGTAACACCTTAACGCCCTATCGTAACACCTTGACGCATGTGTGGTACACACCCAGTTCATGTTGTACCTGTCATATTCGTTCTTGCCCGTTAGGTGTATTCTCGGCTGCTAAGGCGTTAGAATAAGGCGTTAAGATAGGGCGTTAAGATAAGGTGTTAAGGTGTTCAGATAGAGCGTTAATGCGTTACGGTAAATCACTCCACAAAGGCCACAGGGCAAATATACTGGGTTTCTGCTTTCTCTGCTACTAACCCTGCACCTCTCAGCAGGCCGATGTTAGCCCATCTAGACCTAGTTGATACGGGCTACCCATATTTTAGGGCTGAAGTCCGTGTTTCCGGAACTTCTATTTCGGAGAAAACATGCATCCACCCATGACTTGATTGGCCTCGAAGCGCGCTTTACCTGGTTACCCAGCACGGTCCAATCCGACCAAAAGTGGTCCACCTCGACCCCAAAACGTTCATTTCAATGCCATTACCCCGTAATTCCCTATCTGCGCATGCGCGCCATAGCCTTACTTCCACTTCACACTCGTCCAGTTGGACGCTCCTTTGATATCTCCTACAACCCAATGGAACCAATATTGGTCCACTATGACCCGAACACGTCCATTTCAATGCGTTTTTTCTATTGCGAATGCGCGCCATAACCCAACTTTCCCTACACACTTGTTCAGTCTGATGATACTTCACGAGTGCTTCAAACTGATACCTCTCTTCAATCATTCACACCAATATTGGTTCACCTCAACCTCGAAACGTCCCTTCCAATGCCCTTTTCCCATAATTCCCGGTCTGCGCATGCGCGCCATAGCCTTACTTCCACTCCACACCCGCCCTGTCGGATACAAGCGTCTGGTCCGTCATCCATAATTCAGCTGTCGTCCATTAGAGAATATCCGCGTCCATAATCCAAAGACCTATTCCATATTCCATATAACAGTATTAGCACCAAATTCAAAATGACAATCATAGTATACATAAACATAGGCTTGTTTCCTGCAAGAGAGAAGCGGTCCACAGTTTTCAATGATGCCGGCAAGACATCATGATGTTCCAAAAATATCAAATCCGTATCGCTGATCACTATTCTTAATCCATAATATTCGTTGTAAAGTCGTCATCTAAAGAATGATGTATCTCAGTCACGCTTTGATTGTGACTGTTCATATGAGTACCATGAGGATCTTGAAGTACATGGGTTCATGCGGCCCCTAGCCCCGGGTTAAGCGAAATTAGACACAAGTTACGAAACGTAACGCCATAGATCTTCCACGCTACGCTTGTATTTTGCTATCAGCATGCGATATGTATCACCAAATTTGAGAAACTTTGAGTGGAGGCGCTTGGTGGAATAGCCCTGTTTTATAAGCTTCTGCAACAATGTTTTGTGACGTTGATTAAAATCGTCACATTTAACACAGGATCTAGCAAATGCTACTAATCGTGATATGTATACGCCATATGCAGGTCCCACTGGAATATTACTGTCCAGAAAGGGATAGTTTACGATGTCGAAATTGTAATCATCTCCTTTGTCATACAGTCGACGAGAGAGAAGGCCCGCTTCATTTTTATAGAGATATAGGTCTAAATATGATGTGCCTGTAGGGTTATCTGTAGTTTCCCTCAAATCCAGTGAAGGTGGATATATATCCTTCACTGTGTCATTTATGTAGCGATTATCCACATCGAGAAGATCGTCTATATAGCGTTTGGTGAATGAGAAGGAACGGGCTTTGAATGGATCGGTTTTTGAAAGCGCCTGCCCTCCCGCGAGTGCTTCAAACTGATACCTCACACGACCCAATGCGCCCACAATTGGCCCACCACGACCCCAAAACGTCCATTCCAATGCCATTTTCCCAAAATTCTCTATCTGCGCAAGTGCGCCATAGTCTTACTTCCCCACCACACCCATCCAGTTGGACGCTCCCCCACGACAGCTTCACTTTGATATCATCCACAGCCCAATAGGGCCAATATGGGTCCACCTCGACCTCCAAAAGTCCACGAGTGCTTCAATAGGACACCTCACACGGCCCAACCGCCCCAATAGTGGTCCATCACGACCTCAAATAACTCCTGCTGTTCCGTCACATGACCGGAAGTGCCCTTTGACCCGGAAGTGATGTCACCAAAAATGACGTCATCACCCTCACCCTCAATACTTGGGAATTTAAATTCTCATAACTACTAGCCTGGTTAAATGATGACACTTGTATCCTCTAAACAAAAAAAAGCAACAACAACAACCACAGTCCACAGTTTAACGAGTTTACAGTTTATTGCTGGGTAAGTTGAATATATACCGCCATACTTGCAAACAATCCCAGATTTCTATAAACGGGAAAATTAATTTCGCAAAAAATTACCCTGACCCTTGGTACGGTTTAGTCACAATCAATAATTGGCGGAATACGATTATCCATTTTCGCCACAATACTGGCTCTACTGAAATTCTATGAAATTACCCGAATATCATGTAATATATACCTGTAGCTTTATGAACCAACATACTAAATTCTACAATAATCGGCAAAATAACACATAAAATTCTTCTTGCGATTAGGGAGTAAGACAAAATTGAGGTAAAAATTGTCGTTTTTGCTCCATGAATCAGTTTACATAATGAATTCAGTAAAATCCTCTTGTGGCGCACACAGACATATATATATCCCCATCAAGTGGTAGTAAAATATGAAATTGTCATCTATCTAATTTGCATAATAATAGGCCAAATATTTGTCATGCTATTGAAACTGCATTGACTGGTTCTTCAAATGGTAATTTTTTAAGACATGGAACAATGGATTAATTAATGCGTCTGAAGTTTTGGAGCATTGGTTAAGAAGGAATCAAAAGATATTAAGGAAAAATGACCTTTTCTACCTCCATTTTAGAGAGCGGGATCTTCCTGACCTGTTCAAGTCTTGTGGCTATGGTATAATTGAGCTAATAGGTTAACGTATGTAGCATGTATTGCCTTCAAACAACAAAATGACATGTGATGCTTGATAAGACCAAAACTGGCCACTCCTCGCTTCCAACGTCACTGGTCTGTGACCATTACTGCACATAAATCACACTGGGCCGATACCGTACACTGTTTGTTTGCATAAAATACTTTTTTGTTCCGACACCGGAAAATAGTAAGACCGGCTATACAAAAGAGATTCTTGGATATTAACGCACATATATCATTTGGGAGTTCTCTGAAACGGTGCACCGTTTTTCAGAGCAATATACATGTCAAGCGGACTGTTTCAACGACTTTTGGCACCATCTCGAACTACCTCTCGAAGAGAGTCGACCGTTTGGTCGATCTTTTCCTGACTCGGGCAGTACCGTTTCATAAAATCTGCCACTTCATTCAACTTCTTCATCATATCTGGTGATGCTGAGTTAATCAATTGTGCTAGTTCAACGCAATTGTAAATGAGGAATCCAACGTTGACCGCTTGGAAGGATCCAGCGCTGACTTTGCCACTGGCCGATAACGCTGACCATGGCACAACTCCAAACTGCTCAACTAGACTGGCGTTTGCCCCAAGACTGCCAACGACTAGCTGACCCGCTTGCACGTATGGAGTTGCACCTTTCCACGCCAGAGAAAAAAATGGTAGGAGCCTGGTTATCTTTTCCCAAAATCTCTTCCAGAATGCCAGATCATCTTTAAATGAGGGAGGTATCGCTTGTTTCACCTCAGACTGCAGGTTCTTTAGGAGCTCAAAGATTTTCTTGAAGCGTTTCTCTTCTTCTCTAAGCAGACTTTCAGCATCAGCTAGATTCCTCTTCTGTGCCGAATTCCAGTTTATACTAGCCACAGCAGTAGTAGCCCCACCGGCGGCGCCAATAAAGGCAGCTGGTATTGCAAACAGCACCGCAGCAGTATCCCCGGTAATTAGTGTGACGAAAGCACCAACACTCAAAGCGCCAGCCGCAATCTCTGTTGAAAGTCCTATTGCCTTGTCATAATTATAAGTGTCATAGTCCCTTCGAAGGCTTGTGGCTAAGTCCCGTATTCCACGTACTGTCTTCTCCCTGTCTGTAACCCATTCGTGAAGCTCGTGTCTTACCTCCTTCAGTGTCTTCTCCATTTTCCAATCCAGCAAATCGTATATGTTCCTATTAAACAACACCAAATGTATTGCCTATCATATGCCTAACTCAGGACCATCATACTATTTGTATGCCAACCCCACCTTCCCAACCCTAGACAATGTCCACGATTTGCACCACAGATCCAAGTAGCTTGAGAGATGGATAGGTTTGGCAGAATGGATACAAGGTGATACAGGTGGGCCAATGCATGTCAGACAGACTGGCTGACGAAGGGGTTAACAGACCCACGGAGGTAAAGCTGGAGCGTACATCGAAAATATGAGGGTAATAAACTCCTAAGTTTGAGAATCCTAGCTGCAGAAAAGAACGAGATAGGGTCAGGACATATTGGTTGCACACCCACCCACACACACAGACACACAGATGCACACGCACACCCACACACACACACACACACACACACAGATTGACGAAGACTAAACAGTTACATAGAGGTAAATGTAGGTAAGTCCATATCTGCTACAAAAGGGAATATTATTTCTCCGAGTTTAAGAATCTTAATCCGCAAAAGTAACCGAAGTATCACCTGGACAAGTTGTTTGCACCGCCGGGCTGACGATAATGTATACCAATATCGATATCGATGGGGGTATACAACCGGTGATACACGCTTTTCAAAAATATCCGAAACCTAAATTAACGACCAGTTGACATTTTGGAACTGCTAGGATTGATTTTCAGTTCATTGAGGAAAAATATCAGCAACTTAGTGGGTGTACGATGGGAAAACGGTTCAGTCCAAATTTTGACTCGATCAATGTACATGTAGTTAAGTAGTAGAAAGATGCCTAGAAGAAATCTGATATTTGTATCTTATATTCCTTGATGTCGTTTCTTTCTGTGGGATCATTCTAAAGAGGATTTTGGACAGTTCGTTTTATATTTTGAACAATAACGAAACGATTATAAAACTGCAAGTAGTAGTCCATGCGCAAACGTTTGACATTTCAGTTAGTCGTGTTCCATCTTGTGTTACCAAACCGATTTTTCTACGAAGTAGATCTCATTTGCAAATTGTCCGGTAATGAGTGAGTCAGTAGTATAGTCA
Source organism: Hanleya hanleyi (assembly GCA_036873755.1). Classification (NCBI taxonomy): domain Eukaryota; kingdom Metazoa; phylum Mollusca; class Polyplacophora; order Lepidopleurida; family Hanleyidae; genus Hanleya; species Hanleya hanleyi. The sequence continues at coordinate 48,147 of JAVTVY010032244.1, forward strand.
CGGGATAAAACCTCCCCTTTTCCAGGAAGGTAACTCTCTGTGGCATGAGGTGGCGTTGTTGTGGTGGTCACAGAGGGCAAGTGCACTATAGTTCCGACAGGGGGCGCCACCAGCTCAAGAGACCAAAAACTACCTCCAACACAGAAGAGTTCCAATGGGGAGGTAACTCTTGATACACTTTTGTGATTTTGGGCAAATTTCGGGTTATCTCCTCTGATTCGAACATTTGCATATTAAATCTATACGGGAAAATGCCTGTATGGGGTATGGAGGTGTCATTTTTTTTGGATGTTACTATGGGTTGTTTGGTCTTGTTTTCTTCGTCTCGCCATGTAGAACACGATGGGAAGGGTCCCGGAGCTAAGCTGTGAAATTTTGCGAAAAGTACCGGGCAGGTTCATATAGCCCCATACTGGCTATGGGGGTATAGGTCCATACTGGAAATTTTTTCGTGGGTTTTACTATGGGTTGTTTGGTCTTGTTTTCTTCGTCTCGCCACGAAAAACACGATGGGAGGGATCTCGAAGTTAAGTGGTGAAATTTTTCGAAAAGTACCGTGTAGGTCTGTATATAGGTCCATAGGCCTACTGGCTATGGAGGTATAGGCCCATACTCGGTGAACGTTTTGGGGTCTAGGTGAGCCCCTATTGGTCCTATGGTGTCGTATGACGTCTTATTTTGAAGCTCTCGTGGAGGAGCATCCGACTGGACTAATGTATCGTCCGTTTTCAATATACTGCGCATGCGCAGTCTGCCCCTAATATAGAAAACAAGCATTTTGGGGGTGCGTGGGGGTGTGTTTGGGGTAGAGATGGACCACTATTGGTCCAAATGGGTCGTGGGAGGTGTCAAAGTGAAGCTTTTGTGGGGTAGAGCCAGAACGGCGTGTTTTTTATTGCAAGTCGCGTCAAGTGTAGTAAGTAAAGTGGCCATTTTGTGGGGTGCGTGGAGGTGTGTTTGGGGTAGATTACAAGCGTCTGGTCCGTCATTCATAATTCAGCCGTCGTCCATTAGAGAATATCCGCGTCCATAATCCAAAGACCTATTCCATATTCCATATAACAGTATTAGCATCAAATTCAAAAAGACATTCATAGTATACATAAACATAGGCTTGTTTCCTGCAAGAGAGAAGCGGTCAACAGTTTTCAATGATGCCGGCAAGACATCATGTTGTTCCAAACATATCAAATCCGTATCGCTGATCAGTATTCTTAATCCATAATATTCGTTTTAAAGTCGTCATCTAAAGAATGATGTATCTCAGTCACGCTTTGATTGTGACTGTTCGTATGAGTACCATGAAGATCTTGAAGTACATGGGTTCATACGGCCCCTAGCCCCCGGGTTAAGCGGAACTAGACACAAGTTACGAAACGTAACGCCATAGATCGTGCACGCTACGCTTGTATTTTGCTATCAGCATGCGATATGTATCGCCAAATTTGAGAAACTTTGAGTGGAGGCGCTTGCTGGTGTAGCCCTGTTTTATAAGTTTCTGCAACAATGTTTTGTGACGTTGATTAAAATCGTCACATTTAACACAGGATCTAGCAAATGCTACTAGGCATGATATGTATACGCCATATGCAGGTCCCACTGGAATATTACTGTCAAGAAAGGGATAGTTTACGATGTCGAAATTGTAATCATCTCTTTTGTCATACAGTCGACGAGAGAGAAGGCCCGCTTCATTTTTATAGAGATATAGGTCTAAATATGATGTGCCTGTAGGGTTATCTGTAGTTTCCTTCAAATCCAGTAAAGGTGGATATATATCCTTCCCTGCGTCATTTATATAGCGATTATCCACAGCGAGAAGATCCTCAATATAGCGTTTGGTGAATGAGAAGGAACGGGCTTTGAATGGATCGGTTTTTGAAAGCGCTTGCATATAGTCATATTCATAAGCGAACAGATATAGGTCAGCCAACAGGGGCGCACAATTAGTGCCCATTGGAATACCTATATGCTGCTGATATATTGTGTTGCCAAATTTCACATATATATTATTAATGAGAAATTCAAGCAACTCTATAAACAAAGAAACATCCCATGAATGATATCTCTTGTATGTAGTAGAGCTAAAGAATGCTTTATGGCATCCGACATTAATATATCTACGATCAGTTTTCTTGAACACAGATACTATTAATGAACTTAGACGGTCAATAAGGTCCTGATGAGGGATTGTAGTATAGAGAGTCGAGAAATCCCATGTGGATACATGTCTATACGGTATGTGACCTTTAGCATCAAGTTCTTCCGTAAGACATTTTGAGTTTTTCAATATCCACATACATTCAACGCCAGAGTTTTTAGAAATAGTGGCGCAATACCTTTCCCAAAATGTTTTTACCTCCTGAAGGGCCCTCGTCAACAGGGTTGAAAGAAGCTTGGTGGTGCAGCTTCTAACACCAGCTATGAATCTAGCTTTGTATGGTGATTTATGCATTTTGGGGGTCCAGTATACTTTTGGTATATCATTGTGTTTGGTTGGAATTGAGAAACGTTTTGTGATTGTTAAATAAATCTTCCAGAGTAAATGCAGTTTGAGAATAAGCAGACGTATTTGATGACGATATGTTTACACTCAATTCTTCAACCAGTGCCTGGTAATAGTAATATTTACATATGAATATTATATTATTTGGAGCTTTGTCTGCTGGGACTATGACGAATTTACTCTGGAGACTTGCTAGAACTTCTTGCGAATTGGGGCTTCTCAGTACTTGTTTTGCTTGGGGAAGGGTACTTCTGTCAATATGGCGGAGTGTTTCAACGACCTTGCTCTTGGTGAGGTCCGGCCAGTCAGCGAGTACTGTAGGTTCAACTTTTTCTCGCTTAGACCAATCAATAACGTACTGTTCCAAAGCAGACAGGACTATCTTCTGGTCGGGCTTCAGACCATCCTTGGTCCGAATGCGTCATGGGAGGTGTCATTTTGTAGCTCTCGGGATGTAGACCTCGATTTGGAGGCTGTCCACAGCATCTGTGATGTCATCGGTGACGTCATCAGTAGGAGTAGTAGCGAAAGTGAGCAGTTTGGGGAAGCGAAGGAAGGTATTTGGGGTAGAAATGGACCATCTTTGGTCCGAATGCGTCGTGTGGGGTGTCATCTTGTAGCTCTCGGGGTGTAGACCCCGATTTGATGGCTGCCCATGTCATCTGTGACGTCATCGGTGACGTCATCAGTACGAGTAGTAGCGAAAGTGGTCATTTTGGGGCAGTGAAGGAAGGTATTTGGTGTAGAGATGGACCATCCTTGGTCCGAATGCGTCGTGTGGGGTGTCATTTTGTAGCTCTCGGGGTGTAGACCCCGATTTGAGGGATGTCCGCCTTATCTGTGACGTCATCTGTGACGTCATCAGTACGAGTAGCAGCGAAAGTGGGCATTTTGGGGTGTGAAGGAAGGTGCTTTGGGGTAGACATGGACCATCCTTGGTCCGAATGTATTGTGTGAAGTGGCATCTTGTAGCAACGCCCGCCAACGCCAAGCTCAACGCTTCAACGCCCTGGTGAATTAGCCCAAAAGCTCTGATTTTCATGGAATTGTCACTAATTCATTGGAAATGCAGTGACGCCCGTCAACGTCCGCCTTATCGCCCTAGCATAACGCCTTGACGCCATGATATAGACAGATGAGAGAAAAACAACAACAAGGATGACAGATGAGAGAACAACAACAACAAGTTTTCATGAAGAATCTTGTCCAATCAGAGGCTACCATTTGGCGCTGTATCTGTCATATTCGTTCTGGCCCATTAGATGTATTCTCGGCTGCTCTTGTCCAATCAGAAGCCGGCGTTTGAGAAAGTCCCATCTTCGGCCATGTTCGCTTTTAGCCTAAGTGTCGTCGGGCACTCCAGGATATTGTTCGGGCAGCATGTCCTGAAACAGTTGTTTCCGCATTCTGATCGCATTTTCCTGGGCCTCCGTGGGTGGTAGCCCCATATCCTCTTTCAAGTGACGCTTGGTCTTCATGATGGACCTGTGCGTGGGATCGCCTTTCATTTCAAGCGGTAGTAAGGTATACATATATACATATATACATATATTGATATCATAACTCCTCACTCTCCAATGCAATATAACTTCTTTGGATTACTTGACAGGTTGACATAGTAGTACATATAGTATACATATATAAGCTAACACAGATTTTACTATATACCGGTACGGTAGGGGTGTAACAATAAGAGACAACTGAACATTTATACAAATTTTTCTGTTAACCGTTTTCATCAGAATCATTTTCTGCTTTGGTGACGGCATGGAGCCATGGTTCCCATAGAAGGTTGAACTTCTGAAGATTTGATTTTTTCATCGAGATATATTTTTCTATGGAGTACCGCTGATTTATGATGTTTTGAATTGCCAAAATGGAAACAGATTGTCTTTCTAATTTAGATTGTAAATATAGCGTTTAGTGACGAGTATAATGAGATTGAGTATTTTTGAAAAGTGTGTTGTCATAGTTTCTCTGAATATAATATTTTTTGCCGTCAATGCGATCGGCAAGTTTGTTGTGGTATGTAACCATGCCTCGATGTCCCGCCAAAGACGGCGGATCTTCTCGCAGTCCCAAAAAGACGTGCTCTATAGTTTCTAGATGGTCACTACAAAAGGAAGATAAGTCATTATCTTGAATGCCGATTTTTTTCAGATAGCAGTTTGTTGCCAGTATTCTGTTGTTAATACGAAATTGTAAGTATTGTAACACTGAGCAGTAGGTGGTTTCTAACTTGTGAACTGGGTCTTGTAGACTTGGATATAAGAACATTATACATATCTTTTTTCATTGCCGAAATTACTCCATGGTATTCCAGAAAATTTGTTTTAATGTTATAAATGTCGATAAATTCTTCCAGGGAGAAGTAGGGTTTGTTCTCTTTCTCAATATTGATAAGATCCATGACGCATTTCACACCTTTTTCATACCAGTGTCTGTAATAAACCGGCGTGCTGTTCACCATAATATCATCGTTCTTCCATATGTTTACATTTGCTATTTCGTGTATATATTTGGGTTTATTTTTCTGTGTGACCTTGCTCCTTGCGCCCAACACATCCCTCCAGAATACATTATTACATCTATTCATCAAAGTAGGCACAAAGTTGGCTCCGAAGTCGCTCAGATGCTCAAGACCATCTACGGATAAATTTATTAGTGGGACCCAATTACACGCTCCAGAGATTAGCTTTCGAATCCAGGACGACTTCAGAGCCAGCATGAAATTGTTAATGTCGACCATTTTCAGTTCACCATTCTCGTAATTTTGTATTAATTGGAATCTTTTGACTTTGTCAACTGTAGAGTTCCAAATAAAATTAAAGAACATTGTATTTAACTCTTTTATGACTGAATCTGGGGGGTTTGGAATGGCCAAGAACATATAATTGAGTTTGGAGATTATTAACGTTTTTAGGACAGTAATTTTTCCAATAGGGGTTAAAATTCGCTGGGACCATTGTCTTAAGGTACTCCGGATATTCTTCAAAATTCGTTCGTAATTTAGTAATACCATTTAAGCTAGATTGATTGAAAATTGTATACCAAGCAAGGTGAATTGTTCACATCCCCATTCAAGTTTCCATCTATGATGGAACACCTGTTTACTGATTTTTTTGGAGCCGATCCATATAGCTTTTGTTTTTGTTGTATTAAGTTCTAGTCCAGAGATTTCTGCGAATTTATCCAATAGTCTGAGAGTAGCTTCCACCGATTTAGCAGATCCATCTAGTATAAACGAGCTCGGTAAAGTTAGCAACCGGTTCATTATTCACTTTCAGCCGTGGATTCGCGCGAATAGGCGGCCGTGGATTCGCGAATGTGCGGCCGTCGATTCGACCGTTTTTGCCACACTGAATATGCGGCCACGTATTCGGACTAAAAAAAGCGAATACACGGCCGTCGATTCGTCAGAATATGCCAGTGAGTCATAACCACCGATTATCCAAAAACCTCACAGTTAATATACCTGAAAATCATCGGAAATGCACAATGCGATTATAAATACTCCATACATACTTTTGGAAAGAAAGATAAAAGATCCGTTCCGTAGTATTGAATAAACTATCAGTTACCACCATACCGATTAGTTCATACAGTCAATAAGGTTACTGATTAGGCCTACCACTTAACCCTATCTGGCCTGGGCCATTTGGGGTGTATCGCAGCCTGCGGAGGGGGGGGGGGGCGGAAAGTGCCCCCCTATATATTTTCTCTACCACTAAGGCTAGAGCGCTGAAACTTACCACACAGTATCTTGGGTTCAAGCTCTACCGCAAAATGCAAAAAAAATCCAACATGGCCGCCATGATGACGTCACAGTCACGTAATGTTCTCGGAAGCCATTTTTCGGCCTTTTGGGGTCGATTTTTCGAAATTTTCAATTTTCACACGTTTCTCTCGAAAAAAATCTAATAAAATAGGAAATAATTAGTTTTGCATAAATAAAATACTTTTAAGGCCTTTTAGGCAAAGAAAATGTCAGGAAATGGGGCGAAAAGAGTAAAAAACACTACTTTCGCGGATACCACATGGCCGCCATTTTGAATTTACCCATTATCCCCTGCCCAAGGGTTATTGAAAATAGGCTCAAAAGCACCCCAATAACACAAGCTTAAAAGTCACGAAGTTTCAGCCTCCTCGGTTTTGTCGTTTCGGAGCAGCAGAGAAAAGTTCATTAGGGGGGCACTTTCCGCCCCCCCCCCCGGTCAGGTAGGGTTAACTACTATTTAAGTACCACTTAACAATCAGTTTTACCTGGCAACAGAATAATTCTACCCTACACAATCAGTATTAATAGGCGAAATGCTTAACCCTATCTGGCCTGGGCGTTTAGGGTGTTGTCCATGCCTGGTGGCGGGATGGGGAGGGGCATTCCGCCCTCCCTAAATGTTCCTCTTACCGCTTGGGCTAGGGCGGAGAAACTAACCACATGCTCTTGGGTAAAGCCCAATCAGAAACTGTAAAAATGGACGCATTTTTAACATCACAATCACGTCAGTTTGAAAAGATACATTTTCTTTGGTCCACTTTTTTCATCAGATGTTTACATGACACACTTTTATAACTTTCCGTCAGATGTTTTCTTCAACGTGGTGTCGTCTGCATATTGGTTGATTTTGTATTCTATATCCCCTATTTGTATACCCTTTATATCAACATTTTGTCTGGTTAGAATGGAAAGAATTTCCGCGCATAAGACGAATAGATACGGAGACAGAGGATCTCCTTGTCTTCATTGTGACAATGAAGAACTCAGAAAGAAAACCGTTTTGAATGACAGACGCCGATATGTTTTTGTAGAAAACATTGATCCATTGTTTTATAGAGGGGCTGAAATTGAAAAAAGTTAAAACATCTGAGATGAAAGACCAAGAGTCAACCAAAGGAGTAGACCAGATACATTTTCTTGTTCTGTATAGTGCATCAGGTCGTATATCAGCCTTATATTGTCACCTATATATCTCCCTCTCATGAATCCAGATTGGTTTTCTGAGATCAAGGTCTTTAAAACACATTTAATTCTTTCGGCAATACATCCTGAGGCAATTTTATAGGTTACATTTAATAATGAAATAGGTCTCCAGTTTTTCGTGAATTGTTTTGGTTTGTCTGGTTTTGGTATACATGTTATGATACCCCGTCTCTGCGTGACTGATAACTGTCCCGTTTGATAGCCATAATTTATTGACCGCACTACAAACATACCCAAGTCCTCCCAGAAAAAACTTTAAAAATTTTGTTGTGAAACCATCGGATCCAAAGGCTTCTATTATTTTTCATCTTCTTAAGAAAGTTGATAGTTTTCTGGAGAGTCAAAAGTCCTTCCAATTTCTCAGATTGATTTTTATCGAGAATTGGTACTGTTATGTTCGAGAGTCGGATGGTGTCGAGATTTCTGGTAGGTTCTTCCATTTCCTTTCCACAGTACAGGCCTGAATAAAAGTTTTTAGCAGCAGATACTATTTCAAATTGATCAGTAATAATGCCACTATTGGTCACAAGTTTAGGAATAGTTTTATTGACATATCTGGACTTTTTGATGATTCTGAAAAATTCTGAAAAATGTGACAATTTCTATCAAAATCTCAGAAATCACTATATTGAAAGAAGTTTATCATATTCTGGGAAAAATATCGTCTAGTTCGTGTTACAGTATTCAATGGTTCATAATTTCCGTGTCCATCATCCAAAGACCAAATTCATTTAACAGCATTATCACCGAATATAAAGCAGTCATAGTATGCATCAACACTGGCTAGTTTCCTGTAAGAGAGAAGCGGTCAACAGTTTTCAATGATACCGGCAAGACATCATGATGTTCCAAATATCATATCCGTATTCTTAATCCATCTGACTTTCTTTGTAAACATAGTTACCGAAAGATTGATGTTTATCACTCATGATTTGATTGTGACTATTCATAAGCACACGCGTTTCATAGGTAAAAAAACCCTGGGTTAAGTGGAACTAGACGCGAAACGTAACCCCAAAGATGCTCTACGCACGTATTTTGCTAGCAGCATACCGTATATATCGCTGAATTTGAGTGACGGCGCCAGATGGTATAGCCCTGTTTCACAAGTTTCTGTCATAATGCCTTGTGACTTTTATAACAACGTACACACCGTAAATACAATCGTGGCATACAAGATATCATGCTTGAATCTAATTCCGCTTAATCCTAGACTAAGCCGTCACGTGTCTCCGTGTTGTTCAAATGAACAAACACAATCAGAGCGTGACTGATACATTATACTCGAGAAAATGAAGAAAAAACGCATACCAATTAAAAGAATAATAGTCGTTTATGAATGTATATGAAATGTAACTGAATGTGAATTCAGGTAATCAGTTTACTCGGAGCGACCTGTAAAAAGCATTCGGTTATATTATCATGGCATATGGTCGTTTATTGATTGGTGGTTTCAAATCTTTCTAGTACCCAATCTTTCATGGTCAAGGTTGTCGTCAGGGGAGTAATTAAGTGAGGATAGACTGTCAACTGCTGAAAAGAAGGAATCATCAATGGCCTTATGAAAACTTACCAGACAAGTTCATGTCTCACTTTAACTACAGTAGGGTTTAGATTAAATCTAAATCTAATTGGTCGTTGTCCGTTCATCTTCATATTCAGTTTCTACGCTGAACATCAATAATCGGCAGCAAGCGCCGTGGTATGCTTGTCACACGGTTCAATAGCGTGTTCTTGGGCTTAAAATCTTGAAGTATATAAGTCTGAGGTCTCGGCTCTAAAAATCTGTTTTCATCTAATTTGCTCTCGGGTGACGCTGTAAAGAGCATTACATGATAGGAGGTTTATAAAGAAGCATACTAAAACCCATCGTATCGTCAGTGACGCATATCATGAGCAAGACTCGGACAAGATCTGAGAGACAGTCAGTGGTTCCATTTAGGGTTGATGGCGAGCTCAGATATTTTTGGGTGAATGTGGTTGGGGCTTTTGCCTTCCACACCTTGAACGATGTAGATGTATTCATCAGTGCGTAAATACAAGAGCTGCCAAAGAAGTTCAGAGTTGAGTTGCATGAGAGGATGCAAATTACTTCCATGGATATTGTGAACGTATACTCCAAATCAGAATGCCACTACGTTGCATTTGATGAACATCAGGGTTTGCGCTCGTACATTGCTTGATAAGAATTATGGGCTCCATAACAAAGAAGCAAGAAGGCTAGACTCACAAACCAGTGAATTTCCATACTATCTAGTTTTTTACCCATTATACATTTTCCTAGATTCTGATAATTTAAGTCCATGGAACATTACCGCGGAGTGTCAGTTTGGCAAGGTAGGTTTCTTCTCTATGCCAATTGTACGCGGAAGTTGCGCTTGTGAAAATATCAGACATTATTCCGCTTTTATACAACAAAACCTTATGCAACTACACAATGTCGTTTTTATGTTCATCGTTGACGTTCGACACAAAAACGCAACCTGAGAAAGAGCGGATAATGACCACCGAGAATGCAGAAACATTTGTTAAATTCAAAAAGAGAAACAGTGTTACCGATTAGCATTCAAGTTTGCTGGATTATGACTATGTTAATGATAAGACAGTTGTTCCAATGTACGTCAAAGCTCAAAGCTCAGCAGAATAAGAAGTTATTTGTTGATTCATGAATATACGGAAAAATATTCACAGAAATGTCAATTCAATCTGCCAGAAATATTATATGTCAAAGTTTATTTTGTTCGGTATTCACCAACCAACTTGACGAAGATTGTGCATCCCATTATATGAATTATACAATTTTGTTTGGGAAAATTCATAATTACTTATAATTATTTAATGTTAAGGGCTTTGTTCTGTTAATTCTTCAGCTTTATAAGCACGAGCCATAGACAAAAACATCATCACTGCGTAAATGCAAGATCTGTCAAAGAGGACTGATTGCATGATATGGGATTTCACACGTAAAAAAAATATCACGTGGCTGTGTAGTTGTAATACGCCTGTACATAATTGCTTGAAACCTTAGAAGCACTGTTCACGTCACGGTCAAATTACCTGCAATTACCTGCAAACACTGCCATTTATTTTAGGGTTTGTTTGTTCTAGCTTCAGGGAACAAACGCGCAAAAATGAATGGATTTGCCGACAATCAAAATTCCCTTTGACCGGATTCCAACTACCGTACCATATAAAATAGAACTACTCTCGCATTACATGCCACCCTATATGTATGCTTACATCAGATTTTTTTTGTACATCAAAGTTGCTTGAAACGGTATCCGAATAACCTATATACTTATGGCGTCTGATCTCTGGAGCTAAATCTGACACAGAATCAACATGGAGAGAATTCATGGAAGGATGAAATAAGTTGAACTAATGTGAATTGAGAATTGTTCGTGTTTTCAATTCCAAGTACATCTTTAAACGGTGTATGCTTTTAGAGAATAAAGTACGCCCAGCATGATACGTATTTTATAACAGGGATATCAGCTTTGATTAACATCTATTTTTTCCAGCAACCACTTTGCTTTGATTACCAACTATTTACTCCAGCAACCACTTATCGATATCAACCGTTTATTTTGTCGATTTGAGTTAATTAGCATTTGCTCTAGCCACACGGCTTTGATATTGCATAATACACAAAATAGAGAACCATAGAGAAATATGGCATTTTAGTATAGTAATACATTAGCAAAACAATTTCCAATTTCCGTCATAAGATTTCAGCACGATAAAAGCTACATGCTTCTTTCTATGTAAACTTCCTCTTCCCGTCTATTCTTTCCTGTCTTCCGGTACCGGGGTGATCTTGTCTTGATCTGGTGTATATCAAAGGCCTGTCTAATTATTTTTCTTACCCTTTGAGCTAGGAGGCTGAAACTTAACACACTATACCCTTGGGTCAAGCCCTACCAGAAAATGTTTAAAAATCCAAGACGGCCGCTTTGATGACGTCACAGTGACGTCATTTTCAAAAACGACATTTTTTGGTCGATTCTTCGGTCAGATTTTCCGAATTTTTTATTTTTGCAATTTCTCCGCAAAAACTGCATGATAAATTAGTAAATATTAATGTGATGTGAAATAAAATAGTATTTGGCCACTTTTCATCGCGGAAAAGCAGAAATTTTGAAGAAATATGACAAAAATATCACTTTTCTGCTACCCCATGTGGCCGCCATCTTGGATTTACCCATGATCCTCTGCTCATGCAAATAGGCTCAAAATGTCCCCAATATGACAAACTATAAAGTCGCGGAGTTTCAGCTCTCCATTTTTACGTTCCGGATATGGCGCAGAAAGTTTGGTAGGGGGAGGGGGGGCCATAATGGCACCCCCAGGCCAGGTAGGGTTAAAGAGTTACAATGGTTGATTAAAATAAGGCTTGATGCAATCATTCGAGTAATGGACGAGCAATTGGTATGATTAAATAGTTTGTTCTTTTATGTACTTCTTCAACACACACACAGTGATCTTGTCTTGATCTGGTGTCGCAAGAACAAAAATAGTTGATAGGTTAGAATTAATAAATTTTATTAAGTGAATGTACTGGAATTTGATTGAGCGGATCCTGTTCCTACAAATAGTTGATAGCAAGCGTCAGATCCGACATTTAATATTCAACCGTCGTCCATAGAAAGAATTTCGCGTCAATAAAATACCATTTTCGTATGACAGCCAGCACCAGTTCCAAATGTGTAAAAATAATCGTTTTGTCGAGTGAGGTTTCCTTCCAAATGTTTTATTCCACCTCCAGCATCAGTGATATGCCAATGTCGAAGCAGATTGCTGAACCCTATCTGGCCTGGGATTTTTGGGACCTGTCCAGGCCTGGGGAGAGTTTCCGAAATGGCCCCCCTAATTATTTTTCTTACCCTTTGAGCTAGGGAGCTGAAACTTAACACACTATATCCTTGGGTCAAGCTCTGCCAGAAAATCCAAGATGGCCGCTTTGATGATGTCACAGTGACGTCATTTTCAAAAACGACATTTTTTGGTCGATTTTTCGGTCAGATTTTCCGAAAAAATTTTGTTGCAATTTCTCCGCAAAAACTGCATGATAAATTAATAAATATTAATGTGATGTGAAATAAAATAGTATTTGCCCACTTTTCATCGCGGAAAAGCAGAAAAGAAGAAATATGACAAAAATATCACTTTTCTGCTACCCCATGTGGCCGCCATCTTGGATTTACTCATGATCCTCTGCTCGAGGGGTCATGCAAATAGGCTCAAAATGGCCCCAATATGACAAACTATAAAGTCGCGGAGTTTCAGCTCTCCATTTTTTGTCGTTCCGGATATAGCGCAGAAAGTTTGGTAGGGGGCCATAATGGCCTCCCAGGCCGGGTAGGGTTAAAGAGTTACAATGGATGATTAAAATAAGGCTTGATGCAGTAATTTGAGTAATGGACGAGCAATTGGTATGATTAAATAGTTTTTTTTATGTAATACTTCAAAAAACACACACACACACACACACACACGCACATATGTTGACGAAAGGTGCATAGTGGGGACATCCGTACACAACCATACAAGTGGGGACTTCTTTATTTTTTGGCTATGCAAGCAACCTGTTGTTGGTTTGTGTTGTGAACAGCCTCGGGATCTCCACGACACGTTCAATCCAGTTCAAATTTGCACAGCACCTGAAATAACCGAATCCGTATTTCCACCCCACAAGTGGGGACACATGAAACATACCGGCAAAGTGGGGACACCCAGTCAAACACACGTTTCTAATTTCAAACACATCCGCTTGAGTTTTCTCCAGTCAAAATGGGGACATATACGTTATTTATTTTTTTTACCATGGTGTTGTATACAAGATCATAAAACGGGCAGCGAAACAGTTTCCCAGTCTTTGTCACACCGGGGACGTCCCCGGTTGGAGGTGTGTCCCCAGTATGAAGGTGTGTATTCATATAAATGTCCCCGCTATACACCTTTCGTAAACGCACATACACACACACACTCACACACCCACTTTGAACTAACTTTGTGAAACTCAAAACTCCTTTTTATTTGATTTCCATAAATCATTTCAGCAAAAGTTGTCCCTCCTTATATTCCAACCCATATGTGTGTTATCAACTGAACATGTTACATCGGAGGTGTTTAAAACCGTATTGTATATCACTAGCTGTGGTTTCCGGCCTCGGAGCTACACCTTGAACATCTCTATAACTTGCCCATTACAGATAAACAAACGATTTACATTTGTTTTTCTTCAAGCATGTCGTTTTCCCTGAATCGTTCTCCCTGAATGGAGTCAGACAAAATGCCTTGAGTTCATGCGATCTGACTTTTGAATGAAGTTTTTTAGAAACAGTGGTGCATCATGCTATATCATCCAGGTTTAACCCCACCTGGTCTGGTGGGGGGCACTTTCCGCCTCCCTGTTGGATTTTTGCTCCTATCCCCGGATCGACAAAAACTTGAAAGCTGAAACCCCACGAATTTGTAGATTATCATATTAGGGTCATTTTAGAGCCTATTTCCATGACCCCAGAGCAGAGGATCATGGGGAAATTCAAAATGGCGGCCATGTGGGGTACCAGAAAAGTGATGTTTTCGTCAGATTTCTTCAAAAGTTTTGCTTTTCTGCATTCGAAAGTGGGTAAAACCTATTTTATTGCATATCAGATTATTATTTACTATTCTATAACTTGTGTCGATAACATCGAGCTAACCGTGCAATTATTACACGTCTTAGCACGGTTATGTGAAATGTACATGTGTCAAGTGCAGGTTTTCATTAGAAGATTCCATTTCACAAGTCGGGTCAGCTTTCATTCGAGAATTGTTCCCAGTAAAGAAAGAACGATTGGAAACCGATTGAAAGAAGTGCTGCTTTCGACTTTAACTGGGGAGCCAGGATAACTAACTAAATATTCCATGCATGTGTTCGACCCCACTAACAGACCCATGATACATAAATCCAAATCAAGTGTATTCACAATGTATATCCGTTATTATAGAACGAAAAGATGTTTTATTATGTGTGAAAGCGAAATATAAATCCGCCGATATTCCCGGTTTGATTTCAATTGCTCAAGACCGGAGGTGGATCATTTGGGTGGTCAGTTCGAAATATACTTTATATAGAACCCTCACACATAGCGGCGTAAGGGCTGTTAATCTGTGAATGATGCGATGATATTCATTTGCCTCTGGATGATTTCGCGATATTCTCTCGAAGCTTTCTCGTTTAAAATGTCCCGACATTCTTTATGTCAACCTAAAACCATTGATTCCCGATAGGTGAGAAAGACGAACAAAATACTATATCAAGAATATCGATCGAGAATTTAGAAAACGATTTCGTTTTTCTCCATATTTCTCTCTCGACATTCTCTCAAAGAATTCCCGTAGGATGGGGGGTTCTTCGGGAACACCAAAGACAATTCTCGATTGAAGAAAAAACGGTTAATGGAGACGCTTCCTTAGTGAATCCCTATCATTAGTGCTTGCTGTAGCGATAATGCAAAACTCGTCATACTAAACAGTTCACTAAATGACACAGAAATATGGCATTTTAGAAAAATGATGGCTTAAGTTGCAAAACCACATGAATACACGTATGTGCTATTCTATATTCAGATTTTCCACGATGAAAGTCAAAGATTCCCTTCCAGTTAAAGTCAATTCTCAGCCTGTAATCAGGGATGCTTATACTACATACTACAAAATCTGGGGTATATTCGGACACTACAGTTTCTACTTCATTTCTTGAATTGCAATACACAATTACTAATATTTGAAGAAATTTCCAACATGCTGTAAGTTCCGGGTCGACAAGGTCTGACGAGTCGTTTACCCCGTGAAATATTAAACTAGCCTGGCTGACTGACCATTTTAGGTAATGTGGCAACGTGTTTTGTATCAAATTTCGCGTTTCGTCACAATGTGACAAAACGTGTTAACAAAGCAAACGCGTTTTGTCACAACTGTTGAAGTTCGCCACAGTTGCGACAAAACGCGTCAACAGTGCATGCAGAGTCTAGCGTTTTGTCACAAGCTTAACTGTGACAAAGCGAATTGGGACTGTCGGATGGATAAAGACTCATCGGCGATGATAAGGGTTTGTCCAGAAATGAAATGTTTACCACTTACGCCTCGGAGTTCTGTGTTCGAGAGCAAAAGCTAATTTGGGCATCAGTTGAGTCAATAAAGCTCAATCTGCATATGAGAGAAATTATTTTGGAGCACCTATGCTATGTATGACACGCCGAGATATCATTTGGTACAAGCTTGATGCAATGGTAATGACCTTGTCTTCTACGTTTTCCTCCTGTAACTCTGTGATACCGGAAAGCCTAAGACTATCTCGACGAATATACTGCTCTAAAGCATCATTATCGTATCTCATTTTCAGGACGAAGTTCTTAGTTTACAATGCCCTCCTCCTGGCTGCTTCTTGAAGCTCTGATCGCAGTTGAGCGAGTTTCTCAACGAGGTCGCTGTGAGATTGTATGGAATGTTGCATTGCCTTAAATTCCGTCTTCAGCGTCGATCTGTTAGTGGGAGTTCCACGTCGGCCCTGTCAATCGTGTCAATCATTTCCCCTCGTGTATATCTCCCCTTAATTGATAACATCAATGCCCGTCCATTTACCATCAGTCAGCCGATGAGGTGGACTCCATTTCCATATCAGTATACCAATGTATCCGCTATTTAACACGATACAGAGCGGGCGGGAATTTAGGGAGCGTTCCCACTTATCGTTCGTGGATCCACCGTTTAAACCATTTCGTTTAAACCATGCCATGAACTGTATCGTTGCGGCTCAATAGAAAACATTGGGCAAACGAACGAAAAAGAAGACCATGGCGTTCGTTTGATGGTTTTTGTGTGGAGTTTTCATGATTGAGAGTTGCCATATACGAGGGGAAAACGATCGAAAGAATTTCCACCTGCATGACGGCTGAACACGACACGCCCACACTGCTTGACTGGGGGTGGTATCGTTTGTTACTACATACAGCGATCAATATAATAGACCACATATATAATATTATAAATTCACATAACAGTAAATAATGCTGTCGAGGATTGGCGCAATGATAGCATCTAGGGCGAACCCAGTTACTCGGGTCTGACGCGGGGTATAGGCTCAGGTCGGGAAACAAATATGTGCATTACTTTTTTTTGGTTTCTAATTATGTAGACCAACATCCATTTACAGGTAAAAGTAATTTACTTCCTATCCGAACTATATAGAATTCGGCATTTTTCTATGCCCTTGTGTTATAAGACGATAAATGTAAACGCTCCCTAAGTGTGCTCGGCTGAGCTATGTTTAGTCCTCTTATTCTTTGAATTTGACCAAGCTGTATTTACAGCTTGCAGGGTAGAAAATAACCACAGAGTGCTCACGTTATTTAGAGATAACAAATAAACACATATACTTAACAAGGCAGAAACTTCTTGGAGAGATAAACAACAAACTGTCATATCGAAATACATTATACATAAAACAATATCATGGGCGGACATCGCGAGGCACAACCTGAGATAAGGGTAGGGCCAACATCGATGATCTCGATTACACAAGTATCTACATTAGATAGGGAAGAAGTTTAAATATTCTTGGAAATATAAAAAAAATCTCCTAATTTACCAAACTCCCAGATTGATGTAACCCAATGGTTAGGTCATCGCTAGGGGCTAAAAGTTTGTTGGCTGCTCCGCAGATTCTATGCATTCTGATTGTTGGTCGAAATTTGTTCGAAACCCAGCATACGGTGTAGTTTTTCTCTAATGGCTGGTATTCTGAGAGACAAAATTATTGGATCAACGATTGGATTGAACGTGTAAAGCGAGACAAGTATACGCCCAATTGGGTAAGCCGAATTGCTCTGCTGTAAGTTGACCAGGCCTGTAAGTGTAAGATAAATCGGGAAAGGGAGAAATAATGCAAGAGATGTGCAGTGGACGATAAAGTACGTGATGGTTAAGGCCACTGACGTCTTTCGGTTGGTGGACCGTGCCTCAGACACAGCTACATTCGTCTTTCTTATGCGCCGCACTAATATGAACAATAGAATGTATATACAAAATGTGAGCATGCCGATACTGAGGACGACATAAGTACGGACAATGACTGTCCATGCTCTGTGTCCTGCAATAAGCTTGTAACAGATTCCTGAACCGGTCAACTGTATTGGTTTGACGAAAGGAATTATAAATACGGGCAAAATTAAGGACAGTGGAATAAGCACTGTACTAATGATAATACCCAATAACAACCATCTGGGATAGCCGAGTGTATAATACTTCAGTGGGGCGAGGATGGCGTACAGTCTGTCACAAGCCAACACAAGTGAAGCTAAACACTGATAGTAGTAGGTTACAGGGGTAGTAATTCTGTAGGACAATTCGACGCAGGTATGAATGTAGTCGTCTGTTATTCCAAAGCCGTAAAGGATATATGTAATAGGTTCTATAGAGGAGAACAGCAGGAACAGAAAATCGACAAACAGCAAGTTCGCTATGAAAAACTTTGACTTCAAGTTTTTTGATGGTACGGCTATCAGTGATTTGAGAACATAGAAGTTGAACAACATTCCCGTGCAAGCGAAAGCGACCAGAAAAGACCGCATTAAGGCGTCAGTAATAGTAACGTCAAGATCTCTGGAACGTTCGGGATTAGCTAGTTGGCTTGTTTCCCCACTGTCAACGTCCGTGCTGTTGCGGTTGATGATATCTGTGATATTTTCGAGGTCGATTATATCTGTGATATTTTCGGTGATGTTCATCTTCCTCGATCAATTTCACCCTCTCGATTAGCGGCTGGTTTATCCTGTGAAAAATAAGATATACGTCTTTCACCAGGAGAAAAAAAAAACATATGTGGGTACCAAGTGGTATATTAGTATGCAGTTTCTAATCGAATTACATGTATAGGACACGACCTTCTGGTTACGTCTGTCAAGATAGGGAAATTCTCCAGAGGCTCCGAAATTTGCGCTACATTTGTGTGGGTCTCAGCTTGGCGCCGCTAGAGAGAACAAAGAAGAGTCTGTCTGTGCACCGACCCGTGATTTCAGCTGTGATTGGTATAAACACGTCCTATCTACTAGGGCCCTCGGTGGCAGAGAGGTCTAAGGCGCTTCTCTGGTAACCGTTAGTTTCACACCGCTGAACCCAGTCCAGCTGGTTCATGTGTGAATGTTTGTCAGTTACTTGCCGATGGATGGTGGTTCTCTGCGGGTATTCCGGCTCCCCCACCAACCAGTCCAACTGACTGTCACTATATGAGTGAAACAACCTTGAGCGTGGCATAAAGCCAAATCCCCCCCCCCAATCTACTAACCCGGGACACGGTTTTGAACTGGAGAAAGAGAGAGAATTAAGGCTTAACGTCGAGTTCAGCATTATTTCAGCTATGTAGCGACGAACAAACAAAATTCTAAATATGCCAACAAAAACGAGTTAATAACCCAGCAATTCAGAAGTAATCAACACAATGCACCAAAAAACCTGCACATATATTAAAAAGTTATTCCTCTTAAATAACCTAAGATACAGTGTCTTTTACCCGACTAAAAAGATCTACTAAAGTAGCTGCTTGACGAAAAAAATATCTTATAAAGTTAACCCTATCTGGCTTGGGCTTTTCGGGGCCCGTGCAGGCCTGGAGGGAGGGGGGAGGGGGGAGTCATTTCGGCCCCCTATTTATTTTAATGATCACTTGAGCTAAGGAGCTGAAACTTACCACACTATACCCTTGCGTCAAGCCCTGTCAGAAAATTTAAAAAATACCCATCCAAATGGCCGCTTTGATGTCGTCACAGTGACGTACTTTTCAAAAAAAGCATTCTTTGGTCGATTTTTATATTTTTTTTATTTATGTAATTTCTCCGACAAAACTGCATGATAAATTTATAAATATTAATCTGATGTAAAATAAAATAGTTTTTGCCCACTTTTCCTCGCAAAAAAGCAAAACATTTTGAAAAAAACGAAGAAGATTTTCTGATACCTCACGTGACCGCCGTCTTGAATTTACACATGATCCTCTGCTCAGGGGATCATGCAAATAGGCTTAAAATGACCCAATATGATAAACTATAGAATCACGGGGTGTCAGCTTCTAATATTTTATCGTTCCGGAGATAGCTCAGAAAGTTTGGCAGGTGGGCCATAATGCCCCCCCCCAGGCCTGGTAGGGTTAAGATCGATACAGTGGATCAGAATATGTTTCACTGTGAGCTCTTCGTGGCATGAAATACACCTTGGGATTGTTTCTTTTTTCTTAGCAAATGTTATTTTGAACTGGTGATTGCTGGCATATTATTATACATGTGAACTATATTTTGCCAGTATTCAAAGAAAGTGTCATTATGCTTAGAATAATGTATAATTTGTCCAACCAAGTCTAAACGTCTATATATCGCTCGTTACGAGCTTTTTAGAATATTCCACTACGTCTTGGGCAGTTTGTACCAAAAGGAATATACTGCGCCTTGGAGGAGTACAGAGGAGAGCAACCAAATACATCCTTGGTTTGCCATGAGAGCCGGGGTATTGAGTACATTTTGTTGGGTGATTTGAATGGACATATATAGAACAAAGTGGGAGAGGGGATTCCGGGTAACAAAGCAGGTAAGAATTTGAATGGGAAAAGAATATTGGACCTTGAAGCAAGTCAGAAACTATACATTGTAAATAGATCCAACAAATGTTCAGGGATTTGGACAAGGGAGAGTGGAGAATTGAAAACAGTGGTAGATTATATTCTGATAAGTGAACAGGAGTTGGGAAATGTCGAATTCATGGTTGTGGATGATGACTATAACTATGATATAGGTAGTGACCATAACTGGGTTATGATGAAAATGTCACAAGACATACAGAAGGAGTATGGGAAGCAAAAGATGCAGTATAGATGGGTTATCAATGAAGAAACAAACTGGGAAAAGTTTCGGATGAATGTTGAATATGAATTCTTGGACTGGGAAACGGAGATAGAGAAACTGGTAACTGGGGCTGAACAGGGTTTGGTAGAAATGATGGTTGAAATGTTTAACAAAAGGTTAATAGACGCTGCACGACAGAATATCCCATGAGTGAAGTGTACATTTGGGAAAAGACGAGGAAACAGTGACCTAAGGCGGGCAAGACTGGAAAGACGTGCAGCTCGTCAGGAATTAAAAATAGTATCTTTGTGTGGGAGTGGTAAAACGAAAGAGATAGTGGAGAGGGCTAGAACTGAATATGAACGGAAAAGAAAACAGGTTAGAGACCTATCCAGTGAGATTACAAGAATACATAATCAAGAGGTAATTTGTAAAATCGAGCGGGAAGGTAAGGAAGGGAGTAGAACATTTTGGAGGTTGGTGAAGGAAGGGAATAAGCCGGTGGTAACAGGGGCATTAAAAACAACTCAAGGGGTGACAACGAGCAAGGCATATATTAAGGAAATGGTGGAAACAAAATGGGAGGAGGTGAGCAGGCAACATGAACATAGAGCAGCAGATGAAGTTATATTGGAGAATATAAGACAGGAAGAGAAAAAATGTTTGAACGATGAACATATAGAGATGGAATCTATTCTAGCTGAACCTGAAATAGAGGAATTAGAGATGATTATCAAACAGTTAAAGCGATCAAAAGCTATGGGAATGGATAACATCCCAAATGAGTTTCTGAAAGAGGGTGGTGAGCGGTTAGTAGAATGTCTCTGTATACTCCTATGTAGAATATGGAAAGATGAAACGATTCCGATGGTGTGGAAAGTAGCGAGGATGACCCTGTTACATAAGGGAGGAGATAACTGTGACTAGCAATGTTGGGAAAGTGTTTGTAAGGATCTTAGGTAACATACTTCAGAGAGATGTAGAGTCCAGGGGTTTACTGGGGGAAGTTCAAGCCGGATTTAGGAGGGATAGAATGTGTCAAGATAACCTATTTATATTGACACAAATACTAGAACAGAGGAGGGCTATACACCAGGGCAGTTGCTTGGCATTCATAGACATAAGAAAAGCATATGACAGAGTATGGAGAGAAGCACTATGGGCAGTTCTACAAGGGTTAGGTTATAGTGGCAAGGTTTTGAATATAGTTAAAAGTTTATATAAAGAAGTCAGGTTCAAGATAGGCTTCGGAGATGTTGAGACAGAGTTCATAGAGCTAAAAGAAGGATTGAAACAGGGTTGTGTTTTGTCTCCATTATTATTCGCCTTGTATCTTGCAGAGTTAGGGAGGCGGTTATTATCATCAGGGCTGGGCATTAAGATAGGAAAACAAATTATGCCTGGGGTCTTCTTCGCAGATGATATTCTGTTACTAGCAGAAAAGAGAAAGGAATTGCAGAGTCTACTTGACATAGCAGGAATATTTGGTTTTGAACGTAAGATCTTGTATAGTCCCATAAAGAGTGCTGTTATGATTAGTGGACAAGTTAAACATGGTAATACTGAATGGAAACTAGGAAAAATTGATGTGAAGGAAGGTGAAGAATATGATATGGAGATAGGAGAGGTGGACGAATCCAAGTATTTGGGAGTTCAAGTGAGGACGAAGGGAAGTATTTTTGTCAGTCAAAAACAGGCAATGGTCAGAAAGGCTAAACAAATGCTCGGATTGATCAAGGCTATAAGTAGCAACTCCTGTAATCGTAGTATGTGTGCCAGGATACTTCGGGAGAGAGTAGCTATCCCCAGGATTTTATATGGGGTGGAAATTGTAGAGCTTGATAGGCAAACGGTAGAGGCTCTAAATTTGGTAGAGCTCCAGGTGGGCAGATGGATCCTAGGGGTAAACAGGCTAACAGCAACGGAAGCTATTTATGGGGAGCTTGGATGGACAAGGATGGAAGAGAAAGTTAGCAGATTGAAGCTAAACTATTATGGACGGCTTAGTTTAATGGATGAGGACAGATGGGCTAAGGTAGTGTGGAAGAAAGGAATCAGAATAAACAAACGCACAGGATGGTTTGGGGAACTAGATATAATAAGACGACGGCATGATATTGATTTATCGATGATAGAAAATGGGAGTAAACAGTGGAAAAAAGAAGTATTCCTGAAAATTCAGGATGAATGGGAGGACAGCTGGAGGGAAGGTGTGAATAGTAAGATCTCACTTCAGGTGTATGGGAACAAAGAATTTCCCAAGCGAGAGAAGTATGTTGACTGGATGGGAGATTTTTCTTGGTTGGCAAAAGCTAGAGTCGGGTCATTGGCAACTCGAAGTAGACTGAAGAGGGACTTGGAAGAAAAGAAGTGTAGAACTTGTGGAGAAGTGGAAGATAGTAAACACATAATACTAAAATGTGTCAGATTTAACGCAGAAAGAGTGATGCTGAAAAAGAAGTTGTTCAAAAAGAGTATTATGAATGGGATACAGTGGCAGAAAGTGAGCTGGGATGACGGGGACAATTCATGTCTAACTGAGGTACTTGGATTAGGTACACACCCATTGAATAGACAGGAGAGTGGTCTCATTAACGATTTTATTAGGGATGTTTGGGAAGTACGAAAAGAGTTGGACTAGGAGAATCAGGTATATAGGAGTCAGGGGAAATGGCAAGATTATTCAAATAGAATCAGAGATGATGGGGAGAAGTAAGCATCAGGAATTATTCACCGTGACACAAGGGAACATACATGCACATAGGATGGAGCCTGGGAATGCTGGATGATGAAAGCTGTGGCATTGAATTATATTATCCTGTGGGAAGAGGCACGAAGGGATATACGGGCATATTTGATCGTGGAAAATAAGGGAAATATTAAGAGAGTTGATTACAGAAGACAGTGGGAATATGCACAATGAGGGAATTTACTGGGATATATGATAGAAAATAACAAGTGAAAATACTTGGGGAAAGCACAGGTGTATATAAGGCATTGTATTTTATGACATTAGGTGAATAGGTACAGTGAAGGGAAAATAGTGGGATATTGCATTGAGGAAAATGAGAAATACTGGGTGGTATATTTACATGTACATGGCACTGCATTTATGATCTCGGGATTTAGGCAAAATGACAGGAAGTATTGGGGTATTTTATTGGGGGAAAATGAAGAGAAATGGATGAAATAATTGGTGAATATATATAGAGAGGATTAAGAGAAATAGAGGCAAAGACTGGTGACCTGATCAAGGTTAGATGATATGGATACAGATGTAAAGAAGATATAATGGGGAAGGACCGATGGCTAGGCGTCATTGGTATGAGGGAGCAAGTGTAGGTCGGTGTGGGGGAATGCGTTGTATGGCATGCTCTGTTTTAGGAAAATAGTGGGATATTGCATTGAGGAAAATGAGAAATACTGGGTGAAATCTCCATGGCACTGGATTTATGATGTCGGGGAAATAGGCAAAATGACGGGAAATATTGGGGTATTTTATTGGGGAAAATGAAGAGAAATGGGTGAAATAATTGGTGAATATATAGAGAGGATTAAGAGAAATAGAGAGAAGACTGGGGACCTGATCAAGGTTAGATGATATGGATAATATATGTAAAGATATACTGCATCAATTCCACCGTGACTGACGGGACAAACAGCGCCCACGCAACATCTTTATGACAATACCACAGCTTTGGATAGTTACTGATCTTGGTTTCAGGGTTATGTTAGTAAAGGTGACACTTCAGACTTCTAAAAAAAACCAGGGCTTTGGGCCATTCCTGCATGCTCTGTTTGCCATGTACCCAAAGGCAGCCTTGTGACTGATGAGACTTTTGAGGACCACCGTTTTCAACGTAACTCACCTAATAGTCAAATGCTACCTAAATACCATTCTGCATGGGTCTTTACTGTTAAAAATTGAAAAAAAAACCCCTCTGGTTTCTCAAAATTGCAATGGTTAACATTAGTATCTAAACTCTGATGTACACCCGGGCAAAGAACATGTGACTGATGGGACAGTTATGCTGTGACTGATGGGACCCCATGTATAAGGCATCTACTGTGACTCATCTGAACTTACATACATCCATGAATGTGATAAATATAGTTCAGAGATCATTAAATAAACAAAAAACAGAAGCTGCATAAAAGAAAACTATGTTTATTTTAACAGAGTATACTAACAAAAATGTGATAACGGGTTAACAATACATCCATATATACAAGTCGGGTAATAAACTGTAAAAGTTGTCTATAAAACATACAATGATGTTGTTAGTGATCAGCAACTGCCATATTGAACTTGAAACCAACTGCAACCAACATGAAACAAAAATTCATGTTCCGGACAAAACCAAAAATTGTGACTGATGGGACAACTAGTTACATGTATGTTTGACTACTTCTATTGCATCAAACTGTGTACACGCCTCAGGAATTTACAAACCTCGGCTCACTCTTCATTGGTTCTATGACTGCATCTCTATCATACCAAATATTATCCTGTTCAGCCTCAAATACATAGGCTTTACCAGAAGTAGACAAAACCAAACATCTAATCTGGTAACAGTTGTCCTTGACATCCAATATCAATCCATGATAAACTTTGGACTCGTACCACACTTTCACCCATTGCCCACATGCATAGTCAACACTTTCATTGTTCTCTTCTCATGTGCTTCACCCAGTGTCATTGTCATGAATCTCTTTTGTACTTTCGTTTTCACCCCACTTCCCCTTATGATTATGTAGTCCTTCTTTCCTGGTGCTTGGCTGGAGATGTCATCCCTCTCATAGAAATTTGTTACATCTTTGATCACATCAGCACTTAAAGCAAGATCTTCTCGTCTTCGTTTTGGTGGCTTGAAGGTCTCTGGTGAAAATTTCACGGCCAGCTTCTGCACAACCTTCTTCCTCCTTCTGGGACTCCTAGGAAGTTTGCTTTGGGCCCTCGTTATCGCTCTTTTCATCACCCCCATTCTCAAGTTTGGGCTACTTTCAGGGGATTCTCTCAACCCTGAAGCAGCCTTTCTCTCTCGTTTTCTTTGCCTATAAATTACAAAAGAATGACACTTTTCTGCTATTTTGGTGTCTTGCGTCAATTGATATGAACAGTATCAAAATGTGACTGACGGGACAACCTATACAGTATTAAAGGGGATTTCACAAAAAACACTATCTATGATTCTGAAGATCATTATCATTGCTTATTCATGTATATATCGAGATCCATTTATAAATATTTTAAAAATCTACATACCTGTAGACGGCCTTTCTGATCCTCTCTTTCTTTGTTTTCTCCTTCTTGGCAGATGCCGACATCATTCCTCTTCTTTTTTTCCCCCACTGGTTATGGTACACTGATTGTTGTGTCTTATACTCTTCATACTTCCCTTCACTCTTTAACTTAGATCGTCTTTGTCTCTGTCTCTCAGCACTTGTTTTAGCCATTTCCCAAAAAGCAGACACTAACCCATACAAAAGTGTGACTGATGGGACAGATTTTGATTTGCTGTACTGACTCTAAGCTTGTCTCAACTGGTTGGATGTTGCATCCAGAATGAAGGTCTTATACCCTGGGATGTGGGAAGTAAGAGATTTGATACAATGTGTGGGCTGCTGCTAAGAAAAGCAAACTTATGTGGTTAAATTGTGACTGAGGGGACATTGGATACTCATTATCCCAAGGTCATGGCAGTGGAATTTTGTCTTCTGATAAAGCTTTTTACAAAGCAAATATAAACTAACCAACAGTGACACTGTATGTAAACATCGATAAGATAGAGAATGATGAAGATGTAGTTTGTACACCATCTGAGGGACTATAGGGTAAGACCTGCCTTTTTCTACACAGTATCATCCATGTAGTTCAAATACTGATATCTAGAGAGCTAGGTGGTGTATCATAACAGTGAAACCAGTTTTGTGAAGCTGGTGGTGTGGGCTTTCAGTTGTTAGGTATAATGAAGGTCTCAAATCAGTTCTAAAAAACTGCCCAAATGGACCATTAATGTGGAATTGACCACTGGGGAATTACCAATGGCTATGCGTCATTGGCATGAGGGAGCATGTGTAGGGCGGTGTGGGGGAACGCGTTGCACAGCATACTCTGAATGGGAGCCTGGGAAGGCTGGATGATGAAAGCTATGGCATTGGATTATATTATCCTGCGGGAAGGGGCACGAAGGGATATACGGGCATATTTGATCGTGGAAAATAAGGGAAATATTAAGAGAGTTGATTACAGAAGACAGTGGGAATATGCACAATGAGGGAATTTACTGGGATATAGTGGAAATACTTGGGGAAAGCACAGGTGGATATAAGGCATTGTATTTTATGACATTAGGTGAATAGGCAATAGTGGGATATTGCATTGAGGAAAATGAGAAATACTGGGTGGTATATGTACATGTACATGGCACTGCATTTATGAGCTCGGGAATTAGGCAAAATGACGGGAAGTATTGGAGTATTTTATTGGGGGAAAATGAAGAGAAATGGATGAAAGAATTGGTGAATATATTATAGAGATGATTAAGAGAAATAGAGGTAAGACTGGGGACCTGATCAAGGTTAGATGATATGGATACAGATGTAAAGAAGATATAATGGGGAAGGACTGATGACTATGCGTCATTGGTATGAAGGAGCAAGTGTAGGTCGGTGTGGGGGAACACGTTGTATGGCATGCTCTGGTTTAGGGAAAATAGTGGGATATTGCATTGAGGAAAATGAGAAATACTGGGTGAAATTTCCATGGCACTGGATTTATGATGTCGGGAAATAGGCAAAATGACGGGAAATATTGGGGTATTTTATTGGGGAAAATGAAGAGAAATGGGTGAAATAATGGGTGAATATATAGAGATGATTAAGAGAAATAGAGAGAAGACTGGGGACCTGATCAAGGTTTAGATGATATGGATATATATGTAAAGATATACTGGGGAATTACCAATGGCTATGCGTCATTGGCATGAGGGAGCATGTGCATAGGGCGGTGTGGGGGAACGCGTTGCACGGCATACTCTGTAGGGGACCTGATCAAAATTACATGATATGGACACAGATGAAAAGAAGATATAATGGGGAATTATCGATGGCTATGCGTCATTGGTACGAGGGAGCATGTGTAGGGCGGTGTGGGGGAACGGGTTGCACGGCATACTCTGTATGACCTGTGCCCATTGTAATACGATGGAATGCCCAATCAAACCAACCAACCAACCAACTACAAAGACCGACTTGACGAAGTAACACTCCTCCCACTTAGCCATAGACCAAAATTACGGTTTCCATGTTTTAGCGAAATGTTACCAGGGTGACTACCATGTAAATATTCACAACTATGTTTTATTTAAGTCAGACAATACATTGAAAATGCCATAATTTAAAACAGAAACTTTTTGACATTCTTATTTCAACACAGCATTCTATTCATGGAACTTGAAGCCTTTCGTTTTATCCGCCACCGACAGTTGAAATGAATACAAATCCCAACTGAAAAGGTTTTATCAAAATATGTTTGACCAGAAGTTTATTTCGGGCAACCGAAATAAACAGGTTAGTAAATGTCACTGTTCGCGTTGTCAACTATAGTTTTTAGTATCTTTTTTAAATGAGTCGGTAGTGCAACTGTTAACTCACATGTTTATTTGGACATATTTTATTAAATGTATTTCATCACAGAGCTCATTATAGATACATTTTAATAGTACTAGTTCTCAAGTTTGTAATCATTGTTTTTGTGCTTTACGTATACTTTTATATAGGAGGAAAGTAACTCCGAATATACTTAGAAAAGACATCTTGTGATTCAATATTAGTACCGGGTGGTTGCGTTGCCTTAACAGTCTGGATACCTTCACTGTCAACACTACTTGTATAATACTGTCTGCCTGAATCAACAACATGAACACTATTCAATACTCCGTTACTTTTTGCCGCTCTAATGCCCAAAGCTACTCACTAGTTTTTTGCTCACCATTTTGACCAAAGATCTGATTGGCTGACTTGATACTCACATTTGTTGTACACACCTTGTTAAATACTGGAGTTGTCTCATTGTAAATATTCCTGACGATGGCATAAATATATGTTGAAATATTGAATCCCAAGATGTCTTTTCTAAGTATATTCGGAGTTACTTTCCTCCTATATTATATCAAATTACTCAGTGGAACCACAGATTTTTGTATACTTTTATATTGTAGCGCATTCTTATATATATATGTATATTTTTATTTTTAAATGTTTTGTTAAATGTGCGTATGTATGTTGTATATGAAGGGCCCTCAGTTATAAGCGCTGGCCACCTGTTGTGCCCGTCCT
Source organism: Hanleya hanleyi (assembly GCA_036873755.1). Classification (NCBI taxonomy): domain Eukaryota; kingdom Metazoa; phylum Mollusca; class Polyplacophora; order Lepidopleurida; family Hanleyidae; genus Hanleya; species Hanleya hanleyi. Next base: position 76,849 of record JAVTVY010032244.1, read on the forward strand.
GTTGTACACAAAGTTTAATAAATAAAAATAAATAAATAATGACAGCTATCACCAGTTCAAATACCGTCCTGGGTTAATAGATAGAGAAAAGTGAATTAATACGATCCGCAGCTGAGGTCACGGGTCAGTGCACAGACAGGCGCCTCTTTGTCCTCTCTAGCGCCACCTAGCGGAGATCCATGCAAATAGTTCTTGTGCAAATTTCAACAACAACGACAACAACAACAACAGGGTTAGTGAGTGAGTGAGTAGGATTTAACGTCGTTTTCAACATTTTTCAGTCATATCCCGACGGTGCCTACATGTGCCAGAACACTAGAGTGTCCACAGTTCCTATTATGCTGGACACTGATCAGCCCAGCCAGTACAGCACCCGGTCACCCATCCAAGTATTGACCGAGCTCAACGCTGCTTAACTTCGGTGATCTGGCGAGAACCGGTGTGCCCAACGTGATGCGCCGTACCCTCAACAACAACAACAACAACCACAGCATACATAAACATAGGCTAGTTTCGTACAAGAGAGATGCGGTCAACAGTTTTCACTGATGCCGACAAGACATCATTATGTCCAAAAATATCAAATCCGTATCGCTGATCAGTATTCTTACTCCATATGATTTTCGTTGTATCTTCACAGTGACCGAGGGTAGGGAGCCAATTTGGTACAGCCACAGATCTAGATATTCCCTTGTCTGGGCGTAAAATTCATGGGTCATTTATGCTAAGAACAAATGATAAAAAAACGCGTAGGTTGACTCCCAGTATTTTCATCATTTCAAATTCGCACCGGAACAAGAAGCACAATACAATGTACTTTATCAAAAATATTTTTCTGGAAATTGACATGAATGTAACAATTTTTGAAACTTTAGAAGGAGATTTCAAGGAAAGTTCAAGCACTTTTGGAGGGGAATGCTCTAATTAGCTGTCATACGCCTTAAAATAATGACATAGAGTTGAGCCGATAGTTGAAAAATAAATATATAAACAGATTCAAAAACTGTTTGACAAAGAACATTAAAGAATAGCTGTAATGTCGGGAATCGCCCACAATCTGGATAAGCAAGTCGGAGACTGAAGAAGCAGCCGTGAACTTCGTAATCTTCAACTACACAAGTTGATAAACATTAATTGAATTTTACAAATAATGTTTTTAACTTTGTGAACTATCCAACGAGGACTTATACTTAAATCTGAGAGACAGGGTCGGGTTTAGGCGAAACGGTTACCCCATTGGCAATTTTTTTTCCATCTTTACCATGGATTTCTGGGGCCAACAGAGGTTGCATATAGAGTTCCAAAGTGGCACAGTTTTTTTTCTGTGGCGGACGAAAATTTCCCACATTCATATTATTTTGCCGAAAAAGATGGTAGGTTTATTTTAACCACCATAGCAATTTTGTTATTGTTCCTATCTGCCTAAAATGCATCATATATTAGTTACGAATAATTATATAATATTTATATATTATCAAGATTTGTTCCTGAAATGCAACTGACGTCACGTGGGGATCATATCGAAATGCCAAATGATAGAAATTCTCCCATTTATAATAGGGGTAGGTTTATTGCTATATTTCTCTTATTAATGAATCAATCTATATAAACATCAAAATATATTTTTCAAATACCTAAGATCGAGGTTGTATTCCAAGAATATGGTGTAATTGGGAATAGTATTCAAATACGATTTGAACAAGCAACATATTCCGTCTTAAAAAGGGATTATGTGTAATTGAATTGACATATCTTTCTTAATAATGATCATATCTGTCTGAATTAATGTCATTGTCATATACAAACACGATTCGCTTGTGTATCTTAAATCAGAAAGACATCATTTGGGGGCCGTATCCCCCCCCCTCCAATGTCATCTTGAAAAATAGATTATCCTTTACAAAATAGGAGTGTGTGTAATTGCTATATCCTTCTTATTAGTGATCCAAATATGTCTAAACATTATGATACGTTGATCAGCATTACTTAGTAGTGTTTTAGGTAGTTTTTTGTCGTCTCCCAGCCGTGTCATATAATTGGGAGTTGTTTTCAAACTTCAGTTGAACAAAACTACTCCGGCGGTCTTGATAAGGGGGTTATGTGTAATGACCTGTAACAGAGTTATATGTCAGCAGGATAGGTGGTCGTTTTCCAACTCTATGATATCTTCTGGAGACCATATGATATCTTCTGGGAACCATATTCAAATATCATGTCGAAAACGTAAGGAGGCATATTTGATTATGTAGCAATATCTTTATGCAATACTGATCCAGTCTGTCTTGACCGTATCGTGTATAACTGCATATTGTATACGATGTTCCCGATTACGTAGCGCTTTTGTGTGAAACGGGTGAAAATGAGAATTATAAGAGCTACAGAATGATTGCTTTTGTAGATTCAATTAACTTTACTATCATTGCCTATTTACTTGCCGGATACAGTACCACTGCTGAATTCAAAATGACGACAAAGGCGATCGTCAGAAATGTTAAATTTATTATGTGATTGAGGGTAATTTCAGATCTCACGCACTTAGATTAATCAAATTTACTGTAGCAGTTTCATGATGATTTTCCAGCTTGTTTAAGCAACCTTTCAGCGTCAGCGCAATTGATAAATTACGAAACCAATTACGAGAGATCATCTGATCTTATTCAAAATGCACAGTTGCAAAGTAAATCCGCATCACATTGCTAATCAGTTTGGACTAAGTTCAATGAAATTGACTGCCTTAGATACGAGGGATATTGCATAGTCTAATGTGTCCCTTGAAGCTGACAAATATTGCATCACACATGAAGGCAAAATGGGCCCACGATGATGAGTTTTGATGTGAAACATTGGATTTTGATAATTGTGCACCCACGAAATTCAAATAAATGCCGCGAACAATGAAACGATCCATTCATTGATGGACTGCTTGTTCCTGTCATATTCAATATGTGCACGATTTTATATTCCAAACCGAATTAGGACGGAAACTTTCGTGTATTTATCCTTGATTGTGACAAGTTTTTCATCAGTACGCTTAATACCGCTTTCAGTACGAACGATGATTCGCGCGGAAAGTAGCAGTGGTCGCGGTCGCGATCGTGGTCGCGTTCGCGCTCAGTATAAACAGGCCTTAAGACCCGTTATCTCCAGTTGTCTTTAATAGACATGGTACTGTATGTATAAAAAAGAGAAACCACTTCCTGCAACATTATAACGTGCTTGTTTTGCACCTGTTTGAGGAAAGCTATCTCATTATCAATTTTCGTGTGAGTATACAATATGGGAGCACGTTTTTCTTCGATATTTTCATTTATTCGATTAATATGAAAATAGAAAGGTCTGTATTTCACTAGAGGATGTCCTACGATCCAAATTGAAAATCCTCCTTCCTGATATTGAATGATATGATCGCACATTCAGTTTTCCCATGCATAGTCGATAAATCATTTTCGCGCCAATAACTTGTTCGTTATGACTGTTTACAGAAACTCCGAGTTTGGCTGGATTTTCTTCCAATTTTCTTTTCACAAACCAATGAATATGCCGGATTTCCATTTGAAAATCTGTATTGACCAATCAAATGTTTTAACACTGGAAAATATCCCGTGATGGACCAGTTATTCTATAAAGAGACAACAAATCCGACTCTGTGAATGGTGAAGACAGACGGCATAACCGCCCCGACGATTGCCCAACTTTTCTGTTCTCTTGATGTCATTGTTGCAATATAAACTGAATCGATGATTCATTGTTGATCTACATTACAACTTAAATACTTTAGGAATTTGGCACACAATAGAAGGCATATAATTATGACGTCTGCCTATGTAATTGAGACCCGGTACATGAAACAACTGTACTGAAGCTTTATATGGAAAAAAATTACAAAGTTATTTCAAGCGTAATATATCACGGAATAATGGTATTAATTTAGGTAAAGTTCAGCTTGTTCTACACACTGCCAAAAAAAAGAAATTTATGCAGATTTAACTATTGATTTTTGACAAGCTCCAAAGTAGACGACTAATTAAAATGGACAGACTTTAGTAAATGTAACAGTCAGTCGGAGTAACAGACTAGACGAATTCTGTCAAGTGGCACTGCAAGTAATTTCAGTCGGGTTTTAATCGCAAAATGAAAAGCGATCGAAAATGTGACGGAAACAATCTTTTTAATTTGTGATCAAAATTCTTGATTCGATCTCACCTTTTAAAATGTCAATATCGAGGGGAAAAAATGACTGGAAGTCGACGTTTGAAGACCCTTCGCAAATCGTCTAATGGTCAATTTAATGCTTGACGACCACAAATATTAGGGAAAACGACGTCGCTGAAAACTGTTAACCGTTATTCTAATGTCATGTCTTCTTGGATTTTGGTGTTAATCCCGTCTCGTGAATCAGGTCTTTCCATTATGGAGGCAGCAATTCTTCATGGACGTCAGCTGGGTAGTAGTGATTGTCGAATCTAACGTTGTAATGTCATTGTGCCTTGTTGAGAAGCAAATTCAAATGCACGGTATACGTGTAATTGCTTGTAGAATACATCATCGTGAAGCGATCACAGATGCCCAGCGAGCATTATAGTCAAGGGAGTATAGAGAGAGAAAACCAGTCACAAGTGAGTATTTTGACCCCAGACCGATATTTGACGAATGCTTCGAGGAAATCTTCTGACAATGAAAATTGTCAAAATAAACCAGTTCGTGGTTGAAACCCACCACCTTGGTTTCGATAGGTATCGTGTAGACAAAGCCAAAAGAAGAAAACTGAATAGAATAAGAAAAATGGAAAATGGAATCGACATACGGACATAGACGGCTCCTGGTATATGGACGGCCTGTCACATATGTCGAAAAGGGAAATTATATCATGAAATTGGGACAAAGTCTGAGATGATGGTCACACAATAATGCAGATTATTGCATTGTACATATCTTCTTTGGCGCAGTCAAAATGACGCTAGCGTCGTTGAAAATCTCCCAGTAGTAAACAAATTGACGTAGCGTCGTGATCAGCTCTCCATTTTTTGTCCTCCCGCTTCCGGAGGGTAGAAATTTTGGTGGGTAGGGGGAGGGGGTGTCATTTGTACGCGCTATCGCCTTCAAAGGAAACAAACCACAAGGCTTATTAATTGGAAGAACATTCGGTCTTCAATTCTGTAACTCAGTAAGTGAATATATCCCTGTTATCATACTGGAAATAATTGGTCAGATTAGCGGTGTGTGAGATCGTGGATCCGAATAAAATACCCAATAAAGAGAAAAACATAAAAAATAACGACATATCATCTGTATTGATCTACGTATACTCGGAATGTATACGGAAGAAATCAATAGAGCATCTACAGCATGAATATCGATGGTTAATTCTTCTCAAACAAGTAACAGATTTACTATTATTTGTCGATGATTTGACAAACCATTCTCGTTCTTGTTTGCAGTTTTCGATTTTGAGTCTACACCAAAAATGCAGCAATATCAGTTATTTAATATACCAATTATTCAAAACAGCCACTGGAATTCACGACACCAGTATGGACTAAAAAACTTAACCCAATACGGATCGTTTCGTGTAAAAAAATGTATATAAATTATCATCATTTTATGTCAAAATGTCATAAAAGATGCAATGATTCTTATGAAGTCTTTCAGAGACTAGTTTTTGGAGAATACATATATATCTCATTCAGAATTCTAACAAACATGCGAATGTCAATCTGAATGTACAGCTTCGCAACAGGAGAGGGACTGTGAAGGGGAGGGACTGTGAAGGGGAGGGACTATGAAGGGGAGGGACTATGAAGGGGAGGGACTGTGAAGGGGAGGGACTATGAAGGGGAGGGACTATGAAGGGGAGGGACTATGAAGAAATCTGACGTACTTGCAGAATACAATTGTTAAGAACATCAAGACTGCCGTACAATCAAACCGACAAGTAGTCCCTGTACATATTCAAATATACCGGTACCTCAATACATCATTTTGAATCAAACATCGCGAACCTACGAGATACGAGACAGCTGAATATTGATTGAAATCTTGGGTGGTTACCGTTGTAGTGTTCGTGACAGTTCAATGAGAGATGGACTATAAAAGACCTTCGGTTGCATACAAACTCACGGTAACGTAGAGGCCATCCAGCTTGGAGAACACCCAGACTATTACACAACAGATACTGGACTATTCACAACAGCTTTATTTCACAGAGGTAAGTCTTTCTGCAGTTCAAGTTACATGTGAAAGAGAACGTTTGCCTCATTTAAATCTTTTAGATATTGTAAAAAATTTAACGGAATAGGCAATTGTTTAAGTAATCAATTGTTAATCAATACATGCAACCTTCGACAAGGGTCATCGACAATTGGGACATTCCGGTTATCTCTGTCTTCAACCACTTGTATATAGTCTGATAGCCAAACTTCATTTCGGAAAAACGAATCTTTCCAGCCGAAGTTTTTCTATAGACATCTAACCAAACAAAGATCTAAATGCGTGTTGGCTTTCGAGTCCGAAAATCCGTTGTAGATATTATATACTACCGTTCTGTCTACGAGCCGTTGAAGATTTATTTCGCCTCCAACATGCCTAAAATACTATTCGGTGATTATTTGCAGTTCAAATCTTTGTGAATTTCACAGTTCAATCTACGGCAAAGGCGTCGGGTCACTGAATAATTTGAATTTACGGCCAAGTACAGCCACCTGGGTAAACCGACCAATCTCTAAATACCGGCAGTATCCAAGGGCTCAATACTTAAATTTAAAGTATTTGGGGTCTTGATAAACCTGAAACCAGTCAAAACCGAAACTATGATCTTCATTGTTGTTCATTTCTAGAGCTACAACCTGACAAGCATCTGTGCATATGTTGCCTACCTAGATTTTGAGCACAGGCCCGCAAAACAAGAGTTTTGGGGGGTGTGGGCGGTGGTATCAGGGTGAAGTGTCGAAATATGGGGTCTCTATATATAACCCCATGTGCGATGTGGATTTATATACAGCATGGAGTTATCCCTAATACCACCGCCCACACCCCCCAAAACTCCTGTTTTGCGGGCCTGTGATTTTAAGTAATGCTCGTACAAATGAGGTCATATTATTTGTCCTTTTCTCTGCTTTGAGGAAGCGGTACACCGGCACCCGAATAGCCGCCCTGAACAGCACCGTATTGGGCCTCGAGTTGAAATCAAACTTGCAGCTACACCGAACACATACCGTACTCTAAATAGCGAGTGCCAGATCCGACCTTCAATATTCAGCCGTGGTCCATAATAGATTTCCCACGTCAAGAATCAAAACTAAACGGGCAGGATCATCGGTCTTTGGCACTAAGCTCTGTAGTGTGTTTGTAATAACACCTACCACAGGCCTTTTAGTAGGGGTGACCGAGGTACACTGGGACATTTTTCACCTTTTTGCAAAAAAAAATATCCGCTATTATTATCATGTGGAGTAGCTTTCTATGCTCTAGTTATAACTAATATTTAGTATTATATAATCATACAAAATATTCTTAAATATCGGTTATATTATTCTCCAGATTTACATTTTAAAGAGTAAAAAAAAATTGTCGCAGTATGCACCATGTACTGGGACACACATCGGGGTGCAATGGAACAATAATCGAAATACATTTTAAAAGAATTATACACTTTTATATTTCATGGGAGCATAAAAGTTTAAAATTCAAAGCGATGGCTGAGTTAGTTGCTATTCTAGACCCCTACGTTACATAAAACATTTCTCAGAGACCAAATTTGAAGACAAAATATTTTATGTGATACCCATTCCAACGGAAGCATTTTGAAATTGTTAGTAAAAATCAGCAAAACCGATGGGATTAGTAATTACTACTATCTATGGAATAAAATAATGCACCGCCATAATGATGAATGCAAATTTCGCCATTTGATTACTATTCTTTCAGTGTACCCCGGCAAAAGTGCCCCAGTCCGCCCCGGGTGCATGATATATTCCGTTTTACAATACATACATCTGAGCATAATAAATCGATACAATTAACCCTACCTGCACCCATGGGAGGGGGGGGGGGTCACTTTCACTTTTCTAATATATCTGGCAGTTTTTGCGAAGAAAAAACAAAAATAAAAAATTCGAAAATTCTGACCGAAAAATCGTTCAAAAATGCTCTTTTTGAAAATGACGTCAACATGGCGGCCATCTTGGATTTTTTGCATTTTCCTGTAGAGACTGACAAAAATATATAGTGTGGTAAGTTTCAGCCCTCTAGCCTTAGCGATAGCGAAAATATATAGGGCGGGCACTTTCCGCCTCCCCCCCCCTCTCCCCAAGGCCTGTGGTACACCTCAAATCGCCCAGACCAGATAGGATTCAATTGCACATTTTTCCATCCTCTTTCAGTAGTACCGAAACAGTAATGAATAACCACAGAAATCTTACTTTAACAAAATATCATCATATCTCCTGAAAATTTAGTTGGACCCTAATTTTTTACCACTATTACCACTTTTTACTTATAATCAATATAGGTGATTTGTGGGGGTGGTAGCTTTCTGCTGATGATAATTTAATAGGATTCCTGTACTTAACATAGGAGTCAGATCGCTTGTCCCACTGTGTCCCATTTCCCAATGTACCCCAATCTGCCCTATTTGTCACACCAGAAGCTGAAAAAAGACAATTATGTTGTTTGACAGAGGTTGCCAAAAGAGAGAGATGAAGGGATCCTGACATTTTTTTATTTCGGAGAGATCATTTAAATTGCAGCGATATGCAAGAGGTGGGAAAACTTGACGACGTTTAGCGACTAAAGAGCAACCATATTACTCCACAGGAATGCATCACTCGGCCCCTAACATTCAGACCTGAGAATACGATGGATTCGCGGACGTAGCCTTAGTACCTCAGCCGCGCATTCATTGCAGATGTTCATATGGAGACTATGAAGTATCCACACAGGCCTCTAGTGCCGGGTTAAGCGAAATTAGATAGGTTAGCCCGGGAGCTGTGATGACAGAGCAGATAAAAAAAACCTCATCTGATGAAATACTAAGCATGGGTATTCCTTGGTGACTCACCATACGGGTTGACAAATTTCATATAGATTCGCTGAGCAGTTGACGTGCTATGGGGTTTCCATTTCATGTACCCCAATCCAAATACAAATACAACACTTTTCGATATCCCTGAACGCGACATCAAGCAACCATCGTTAGAGACTCTACATTCGGCCCTCTATATATTTTTTCTTACCCCTTGATCTGGGTCAATTATATAACAAAATCTAACCCACCCCCATATCAAGTACAACAATAACGAGTGAACCTTGCGATTAATATCTGCAATTAGCCTAGACCGAACGTATTTATTCGAGACGGACACTTATTCTAACCACTTACCATTCCGGTTTTTATCTCATTGATCTTTTCAAAGCACCCGCAACCAGATCAGGAATCACAACGCTAGGGACGTATTCACGCTTTAATCAACCTAATTATCATTCCCATTATAATTTTGAAAATATCCCTTGTGAACAGCGGAGAAGCAAACTAATGATCAACTTAGCAAGTAAACGGAAGATAACGATTCATAATTTTTGAGTCGAGCGTTCAAATTTGATCTATTGCAACAGCTATTGGACGCTACAGCTGTCTGCCTGTCTCATTTTTCGAGGGAACACGTTTAGGAAACAATTCTTCTCGGAGCTGTGATATTTCGCACATCACCCGAACATGATTTGTGCATTTATATCCAAATATTTCACGACAATCCAACCAAATCGTGGTTCAAATTAACTGAAACTTTACCAATGTTACAACTTGCAAGTCCAAAGTCATTGTGCTTTGAAAGTAGCATGCGAGATAAGTGAAATTAACTTTGATCCTGAATATATTTCCTTAAAACTTTAGAATAAAAACGTAAAAAAATACATGGTTTGTGGACTTTCATTGATCGGAGAAAAGATGTTTTCAATACGTTGCCGAAAACCCCCTTCTCTCGAAATGTGAGTCAGAGAGACACAAATTTCAAATTGACCTAAACTTGGGTAGAAATGTCTATGTTCAAATTAACATTCCATTTCATTCTCTTCTGCATATTATGTGGATGAGAATTTTTTCTTCATATCTATTGATACATGTCAAGGAAAAATTGTGTACTTCAATTCTGTGGTAAAAGAGAAAAGTGCCGTCAAACGAATTCATTTCCTTATACAATACGATTCACTGATAAGTAACAATGTTTTTATACCTCCAGTACGGAGTAGCCGAGAGGTTTTAAGATTTTAGTCTGTGTCTGTGACTGTCTGTTGTGTGTCACACCCAAATTGTATTACAAGCGTCTGGTCCGTCATTCATAATTCAGCCGTCGTCCATTAGAGAATATCCGCGTCCATAATCCAAAGACCTATTCCATATTCCATATAACAGTATTAGCACCAAATTCAAAAGACAATCATAGTATACATAAACATAGGCTTGTTTCCTGCAAGAGAGAAGCGGTCAACAGTTTTCAATGAAGCCGGCAAGACATCATGATGTTCCAAAAATATCAAATCCGTATCGCTGATCAGTATTCTTAATCCATAATATTCGTTGTAAAGTCGTCATCTAAAGAATGATGTATCTCAGTCACGCTTTGATTGTGTCTGTTCATATGGGTACCATGAGGATCTTAAAGTACATGGGTTCATACGTCCCCTAGCCCCGAATTAAGCGGAATTAGACACAAGTTACGAAACGTAACGCCATGGATCTTGCACGCTACGCTCGTATTTTGCTATCAGCATGCGATATGTATCGCCAAATTTGAGAAAACTTTGAGTGGAGGCGCTTGGTGGTGTAGCCCTGTTTTATAAGTTTCTGCAACAATGTTTTGTGACGTTGATTAAAATCGACACATTTAACACAGGATCTAGCAAATGCTACTAGGCGTGATATGTATACGCCATATGCAGGTCCCACTGGAATATTACTGTCCAGAAAGGGATAGTTTACGATGTCGAAATTGTAATCATCTCTTTTGTCATACAGTCGATGAGAGAGAAGGCCCGCTTCACTTTTATAGAGATATAGGTCTAAATACGATGTGCCTGTAGGATTACCTGTAGTTTCCTTCAAATCCAGTGAAGGTGGATATATATCCTTCACTGCGTCATTTATATAGCGATTATCCACAGCGAGAAGGTCGTCTATATAGCGTTTGGTGAATGAGAAGGGACGGGCTTTGAATGGATCGATTTTTGAAAGCGCCTGCATATAGTCATATTCATAAGAGAACAGATATAGGTCAGCCAATAGGGGTGCACAATTAGTACCCATTGGAATACCTACATGCTGTTGATATATTGTGTTGACAAATTTCACATAGATATTTTTAATGAGAAATTCAAGCAACTCTATAAACAAAGAAACATCCCATGAATGATATCTCTTGTATGTAGTAGAGCTAAAGAATGCTTTATGGCTTCCGACATTAATATATCTACGATCAGTTTTCTTGAACACAGATACTATTAATGAACTTAGACGGTCAATATGATCCTGATGAGGGATTGTAGTATAGAGAGTCGAGAAATTCTATGTGGATACATGTCTATACGCTATGTAACCTCAAGTTCAAGTTCTTCCGTAAGACATTTTGAGTTTTTCAATATCCACATACATTCAACGCCAGAGTTTTTAGAAAAAGTGGCGCAATACCTTTCCCAAAATGCTTTTACCTCCTGAAGGGCCCTCGTCAACAGGGTTGAACGAAGCTTGGTGTTGCAGCCTCTAGAACCAGCTATGAATCTAGCTTTGTATGGTGATTTATGCAGTTTGGGAGTCCAGTATACTTTTGGTATATCGTTATGTTTGGTTGGAGGACAAATACCTCTTTCCTTGAGAAACGTTTTGTGATTGTTAAATAAATCTTCCATGTATCACACGATAATCTTCATTTGTTTGTTGTGATCTGTTTCATGCACGTGCCGAGCTGGTGGCGTCTCATTCTTGTGACGCATTGCTACAAAGCTGGTTCATTCACTGCGCAGTGAGTGGAGTTCAAGCAGCTCCTGCGAGTGAACGGACAACACGCACGCGCATGGCCTGCAAACCAGTCACGAAATTCTCGTCTCAAAACGGGACGAGTTTGCAGAAATTTTTTCATTCCGCTTATGAAATGAGGATATATTTATCATTGTGCATGTTAGAATGGAGTTAATGACCTTCTTAGTGAATATTATCGTGTAATAAATTTTTTGTGTTTAGTTTAAGACCTCATCAAAGATTGACGGTCTAAATCTAAACATCGAAAAATTATTATACGATAATATTCACTAACAAGGTCATTAACTCCTAAATTAACTATTGCTAGAGTTTTGAGTGGATGTCCTTGAAACTTTGCAGGCTTTTAAAACATGTTTCGGAGATGTGCATCTACTATTTGTGGGAATATTAATTTGTCTCAAATTTATGATGTTTAGGACTCGCCATCAATTAAATTGTACAATTGGAAATCAAGTACAATCTCGGCCACAACGGTTGGTGCGTTGGTGAAAGATTCTAAACAGAACAATGTAGTTTTGGATGATTCGATTGAATCTTCTCGTGAATCTCGTGAATCCCTGAAGGATTACCTGCTTCCTTGAGCTTTGTTCCACAATCTTCCTCTATTGGAATTCGAATAGTGTACCATTTCAGACGAACTATCATTAATCTATGCGAATTCCTGGGAACGGATATGCGAATGAAAAGAGTTTCTTCTCCTGAGAAAGTGACGATGTTAACCATTTGGAATTAAAAACTGTTTGCGACAACATCGTAGTCATTTAATGTTCCTTGGTATGCTGGCTTATTGCTTTGGGCGTAACTTGTTCACGTAAAACTCGACGATATGCTTATCGCAAGGATCTGTAATCCAAAATTGGAGAAATTATCTCCTGTGCCGGCTTGTGAAACATGCTTGCTTTGAAGATATGCACCTAGTATTTGTGAGATAAGAATTTAATTATTGACAGTTTTATACAATTCAGTGTACATAGCCATCTTGAAAAATCAACTAGTCCCACAGTTTTTACTGGAGACCCTTTATGTGATGAACTGTTTTTTTTTTGTTTTTTTTTAAAATCAAAATTACTATAATTTTCGCAATCAAAATTCCATCGGACATCGAGTTGTCAGAGCATTTCCATCATAGCTCTCTAGATTTGTATCTAATACCGCTTATTCTGGTGCTAGGGGCCGTGTGGTCATATCATCCAAGTTGCCACATGAACATGTACAATAAAAGCATACCTGAGATACAACACATCACGAATCGTTAGATTCTTGGTATGTGCTTTAGAATAGGTTAACCAGAAGACTATACTTTGAACTCATGTGGCTGTGCCAGTATGTCGGCACTTCTTCCCACTTCCCTCAGATGTGTTGTAATATTTACCTGTATATGGCGAGATTCTGCTGGTGGACGTTTCGTCCCCGAGGCCCGCCGCCTGCACAGACCTTTTGGTCTTTGATATATGTTGGCATTTGTGGGAAGTTGATGCTGGATCGACATCGGACCTTACAGACTAGTCTTTTGTGTTACATGCCGTCATTTTCATCTGACGACAATACAGCTCACCAATCCCCAGTGTGCGAGTTGTCACAGAGAAACAGCTCACCAATTACCAATATACGAGTTGTCAGAGCATTTCCATCATAGCTCTCTAGATTTGTATCTAATACCGCTTATTCCGGTGCTAGGGACCGTGTGGTCATATCATCCAAGTTGCCACATGAACAGGTACAATAAAAGCGTACCTGAGATACAATTCTTGGTATGTGCCTTAGATTAGGTTAACCAGAAGACTATACTGTGAAGTCATGTGGCTCTGCCAGTATTTCGGCACTTCTTCCCACTTCCTTTATATGTGTTGTAATCCTTTTGATTTTCAAGCAATATTTATGAGACCAGTCCTTCCCGCGCCCCAAGTTTCCTGGATATGTCCTGGATATTTATCCCAAAGAGAACTATAATATCCCAAACTTCAAGATTTTCTGAACTTCAATTCTACCCCTAGTAAATTTTGTCACAACTGGCTCCTATTGGATTATACACACTGTAGCAGTGTGTTGTTTACAAGTGAATCTTGGCACATAATTGCACCAGTAGCCATGTACCACTGACGCCAAATGCGTATCCCCAATTACGACGACCTTTCGAAGTGCACGAGTTCTAGTCTCAAAGAGGCAATGGATATTTTACCGGCAATTCTCCATCTACATGCATCAACCATTCAACATGAATGTAAATAAACACTCTTGACCTTACTTTGGCTATGTTGAGTCTGAACAAAGAAACATTGCATTCTTCGAAGAAATATGTTCTGTCTTCTACATGTATAATCCAATATTTTATCATGTAAATTATCTCTTTTGAAGGAATTGCGATAAGAGAAAGTGACTTTTACAATGATATTATCTCATGGATGCAGATTCTGATGTATTTGTACTGTTATGCTCGAAAACTAACGGCACAGCATAGATAAAAGATACACGTGGATAAATATGGATGCATGGAATAGTACATGTAGCTAGTGGAACAGATCAAGTAGTTCGGTCAAATCTCAGAATTGTATCTACTTACTACTTTTATGATAAAAGTTTACATAGCATATCTTCATGTATATGCTTACTGAATACAGCGAGTAGCATTGAGATTATTCCGCCTCAAAGCCCCGCCCCCCCCCCCCCTTCCCCCTCAGGGGTCAGTGGGACACTTTGACACATAGCATTTCAGCAGTGAACTTTCCGTCATTGATTTTACATTTGAATTCAAGATACTAAACTAGATGAAACAAAGAAAATGTTCATATTCTCCTTTGGGCGATTTCATATTTATGGGTGTATATTACGTATAATCTAGATTTAACAGGAGCCTACTCTAGCCCTACCTGGTATGGGGAGGGGGCCGAAATGGTTCCCCCACAAAACTTTCTGCGCTATCTCCGGAACGACAGAAAATGGAGCGCTGAAACTCCTGGAATTTATAGCTTATCATATTGGGGTCATTTTGAGCTAGTTAGCATAACCCCCCGAGCAGAGCATCTTGGGTAAATTTAAGATGGCGCCCACGTGGGGATCAGAAAAGTAATGTTTTTGTCATATTCCTTCCAAATTTCTGCTTTTCTGCCATGAAAATTAAGCAAAAACTATTTTATTTCACATCATATTAATGTCTACTAATTTATCATGCAGTTTTCGCGGAGAAATTGCATAAATAAAAAAATTAAAAACTCCGACTGAAAAATCGACCTCCAAAAATGCTACAACTTTCTTTGAAATCTCCTCCTAAAGTATCAAAAATTGTCCCATTCATGTCAATTTCCCCAAAAAAAATTTGATAACATACATTGTATTGTGCGTCTTGTTTCGGTGCGAAGTTGAAATGATGAAAATGCTGGGAATCAACCTACGCGTTTTTTTTTCATTTGTTCCTAGCGTAAATGACCAATGAATTTTACGCCCAGACAAGGGAATATCTAGATCTGTGGCTGTACCAAATTGACTTCCTACCCTCGGTCACTCTGAAAAGATACCACGAAAATCATATGGAGTAAGAATACTGATCAGCGATACGGATTTGAAATTTTTGGAACATCATGATGTCTTGTCGGCATCATTGATAACTGTTGACCGCATCTCTCTTGCAGGAAACTACATGTAGCCTATGTTTATGTATGCTATGATTATTGTTGTTGTTGATGTTTTTTGTAGGGGGGTTAATTGGTGTTAATGCTGTTACATGTATATGAAATAGGTCTTTGAGTTATGGACGCGGAAATTCTTTAATGGACGACAGATGAATATTGAATGACGGATTAGACGCTTGTGTAGTGAATCTCATGGCAGTTTTGTATCCATAAAGTATGAGTATTGCAAGACCTAAAAAGTCGTGAACTAAAGGGTTATTCTTTCCTATTGAATAACTTATAAATCGTTGTGGAATCCGAAATTTGCACACGAACTATTTGCATGGATCTCCGCTAGGCGGCGCTAAAGAAGACAAAGAGGAGCCTGTCTGTGCACTGACCCGTGACCTCAGCTGCGGTTCGTATAAATTCACTTTTCTCTATTTATTAACCCAGGACGGTATTTGAACTGGTGATAGCTGTCATAATTTATTTATTTTTATTTACTAAACTTTATGTACAACAGGACGGGCACAACAGGTGACCTGGGCCTATAACTGAGGGCCCTTCATATACAACATACATACGCACATTTAACAAAGCATTTAAACGAAAAATATACATATATATAAAAAGAATGCGCTACAATATAAAAGTATACGTAAAGCACAAAAACAGTGATTACAAACTTGAGAACTTGTACTATCAAAATGTATCTATGAGCCCTGTGACGAAATACATTTAATAAAACATGTCCGAAAGCAAATTTGAGGAAAAATTACCAACTAGAGTACTATTACTATTAGAATGTATCTAAAGTGAGCTCCGTTACGAAGTACAATTAAAAAAATATGTCCAAATAAACATGTGAGTAAACAGTTGCACTACCGACTCAATTAAAAAAGATACTAAAATTTATACTAGTCGACAACGTGGAGAGTGACATTTACTAACCCGTTTATTTCGGTTGTCCGAAATAAACTTCTGGTCAAACATATTTTGATAAAAACCTTTTCAGTTGAGATTTGTATGCATTTCAACTGTCAGTGGCGGATAAAACGAAAGGCTTCAAGTTCCATGAATAGAATGCTCTGATGAATTAAGAATGTCAAAAAGTTTCTGTTTTAAATTTTGGCATTTTCAATGTATTGTCTGACTTAAATAAAACATAGTTGTGAATATTTACATGGTAGTCACCCTGGTAACATTCGCTAAAAACATGGAAACCGTAATTTTCGCGTGTATGGCTAAGTGGGAGGAGTTTTACTTCGCCAAGTCGGCCGTTGTACTCAATACCCCGGCTCTCATGGTAACCAAGGATATATTTGGTTGCCATACTCTGTACTCCTTCAAGGCGCAGTAGATTCTTTTTGGTACAAACTGCCCAAGACGGAGTCCACCTATCAAACTTTCTGAGCTATCTCCGGAACGATAAAATATTAGAAACTGACACCCCGTGACTCTAAAGTTTATCATATTGGGTCATTTTAAGCCTATTTGCATGATCCCCTGAGCAGAGGATCTTGTGTGAATTCAAGATGGCGGTCACGTGATGTATCACGCTATTACATCAGATTAATATTTATAAATTTATCATGCAGTTTTGTCGCAGAAATTTCATAAATAAAAAAATAAAAAAATCGACCAAAGAATGCTTTTTTTGAAAAGTACGTCACTGTGACGACATCAAAGCGGCCATTTGGATGGGCTTTTTTATTTTCTGACAGGGCTTGACCCAAGGGTATAGTGTGGTAAGTTTCAGCTCCTTAGCTAAAGTGATCATTAAAATAAATAGGGGGCCGAAATGACTCCCCCCGCCCCCTCCCTCCAGGCCTGCACGGGCCCTGAAAAGCCCAAGCCAGATAGGGTTAAAATTATAAGAGATTCTTTTCGTTAAGCAGCTACTTTAGAAGATCTTTTTAGTCGGGTAAAAGAATACTGTATCTTAGGTTATTTTAGAGGAATCACTTTTTAATATATGTGCAGGTTTTTTGGTGCATTGTGTTGATTACTTCTGAATTGCTGGGTTATTAACTCGTTTTTGTTGGCATATTTAGAATTTTGTTTGTTCGTCGCTACATTGCCTTAATTCTCTCTCTTTCTCCAGTTCAAAACCGTGTCCCGGGTTAGTAGATTGGTGGGGGGGATTTGGCTTTATGCCGCGCTCAAGGTTGTTTCACTCATATAGTGACAGTCAGTTGGACTGGTTGCTGGGGGAGCCGGAATACCCGAAGAGAACCACCGTCCATCGGCAAGTAACTGACAAACATTCACACATGAACCAGCTGGACTGGGTTCAGCGGTGTAAAACTAGCGGTTACCAGAGAAGCGCCTTAGACCTCTCGGCCCTAGTAGATAGGACGTGTTTATACCAATCACAGCTGAAGTCACGGGTCAGTGCACAGACAGACTCTTCTTTGTTCTCTCTAGCGGCGCCAAGCTGAGACCCGCGCAAATGTAGCGCAAATTTCGGAGCCTCTGGAGAATTTCCCTATCCTGACTGACGTAACCAGAAGGCCGTGTCCTATACATGTAATTCGATTAGAAACTGCATACTAATATACCACTTGGTTCCCACATGTTTTTTTTTCACTTGGTGAAAGATGATTTCTTATTTTTCACAGGATAAACCAGCCGCTAATCGAGTGGGTGAAACGGATCGAGAAAAAGATGAACATCACCGAAAATATCACAGATATAATCGACCTCGAAAATATCACAGATATCATCAACCGCAACAGCACGGACGTTGACAGTGGGGAAACAAGCCAACTAGCTAATCCTGAACGTTCCAGAGATCTTGACGTTACTATTACTGACGCCTTAATGCGGTCTTTTCTGATCGCTTTCGCTTGCACGGGAATGTTGTTCAACTTCTATGTTCTCAAATCACTGATAGCCGTACCATCAAAAACCTTGAAGTCAAAGTTTTTCATAGCGAACTTGCTGTTTGTCGATTTTCTGTTCCTGCTGTTCTCCTCTATGGAATCTATTACATATATCCTTTACGGCTTTGGAATAACAGACGACTACATTCATACCTGCGTCGAATTGTTCTACAGAATTACCACCCCTGTAACCTACTACTATCAGTGTTTAGCTTCACTTGTGTTGGCTTGTGACAGACTGTACGCCATCCTCGCCCCACTGAAGTATTATACACTTGGCTATCCCAGATGGTTGTTATTGGGTATTATCATTATTACAGTGCTTATTCCAGTGTCGTTAATTTTGCCCGTATTTATAATTCCTTTCGTCAAACCAATACAATTGACCGGTTCAGGAATCTGTTACAAGCTTATTGCAGGACACAGAGCATGGACAGTCGTTGTCCGTACTTATGTCGTCCTCAGTATCGGCATGCTCACATTTTGTATATACATTATATTGTTCATGTTAGTGCGGCGCATAAGAAAGACGAATGTAGCTGTGTCTGAGGCACGGTCCACCAACCGAAAGGCGTCAGTGGCCTTAACCATCACGTACTTTATCGTCCACTGCACATCTCTTGCATTATTTCTCCCATTTCCGATTTATCTCACACTTACAGGTCTGGTCAACTTACAGCAGAGCAAATCGGCTTACTCAATTGGGCGTATACTTGTGTCGCTTTACACGTTCAATCCAATCCTTGATCCAATAATTTTGTCTCTCAGAATACCAGCCATTAGAGAAAAACTATACCGTATGCTGGGTTTCGACCAAATTTCGACCAACAAGCAGAATGGGTAGATACTGCGGAGCAGCCAACCAACTTTTAGTCTCTAGCGATGACCTAACGATTGGGTTACATCAATGTGGGAGTTCGGTAAATTAGGAGATTTTTCATTTTCATATTTCTCAGAATATTTAAGCTTCTTCCCTATGTATTGTAGATACTTGTATAATCGAGATCATCGATGTTGGCCCTACCCTTATCTCAGGTTGTGCCTCGCGATGTCCGCCCATGATATTGTTTTATGTATAATGTATTTGGATATGACAGTTTGTTGTTTATCTCTCCAAGAAGTTTTTGCCTTGTTAAGTATATGTGTTTATTTGTTATCTTTAAATAACATGAGCACTCTGTGGTTATTTACTACCCTGCAAGCTGTAAATACAGCTTGATCAAGTTCAAACAATAAGAGGAGTAAACAGAGTTCAGCCGATAATTCAATGCCGAATTCCATATAGTTCAGATAAGAAGTAAATTACTTTTACGTGTAAATGGATGTTGATCTACATAATTAGAAGTTAAACGAGAGATCCTGACGGTTTTTGGCGCCCACCATTGTCCGATAATTGTAAGCTAATGACAAGAGGATCTTTTTGTCCGTTGTTACTAAGACGATTGAGTTGTAATTTTGTTTACAGAATTTCGAATCTGAGCGAAAAAGATCGAAAAAGGGACACTGGAAAACACCAAGATATAGTCTTTCTAAGTTTCACGAGTTTCAAGATTTCTAGAAACTGTACTTATGTCGGTTGTTATAGTACAAGAGAAATGAGCAAAGTTAGTATAAAAGTGAATGTACATGTACGGAGGATCCTTCGTCTTCATTTTGTAGTATTTTTATTTATTCTATTTTTTTTGCACGTGTCATCATTGGGTACTGGAAGCGAAGAAAAATCTCTTTGACACTTTGGCATACTTAAGATTTTATAATTAGGAACGAATGCTAATTCTGTTCGGTTTACTGGACTAGTTTGAGATATCTCTTTTAAGATACCATGCTCGAAAATAGTAAGATGGGACAATACTTAATACTGAAGGGATCCGGTCCGCGCAGTACTGTTGAAACTTCGAATATGAAAGTGTCTGAATCCTGATTATCTCCCTTGGATCGAAACATGCAGTAGTCTACAGTTGTCGAGTTGTGACATTGTGTCACAAGAGTGACGTCCCTTCATGTAGCTGACCCGCCAACAGATGAAAGGGTGGGGCAATTCACTTGCAACTGCATGGACTAAAGAAAACTGATTTAAAATTTGAAGAAATACATTTTAATTCCGAATTATTTGAACTCCTTGATATGGAAGGTGAAGATATGGATATTCTCTATAGTCAATATATAGAATATGCCCCACCGTCGACTCTTGTGATGCAACAACTGTCACAACTCGGGAATACCGTATTAATTGGATTTTCGAATCGCACCAAAAAGGCATCTTGCACAACTAGGCCTCATGTGGGATCTTGCACAAGTGGGCCACAAGGGGAATCTGTGTACCAAATTTGAGGAAGATCCATGCAGTACTTCTTGAGAAATCACGATAAAGTTTCATTGGGAAATCCAAGATGGGCGCCTGGTGGCCATACTGGATTTTCGAATCCGACCAGAAAAGGTATCTTGCACAACTAGGCGACACGGGGAACCTGTGTACCAAATTTGACAAAGATCCATGTAGTAGTTCCTGAGAAATCGCAGTAGGCCTGATGGACATATTGGATTTTGGAATCGGACCAGAAAAGGTATGTTGCACAACTGGACCACAAGGGTAACCTGTTTACCAAATTTGAGAAAGATCCAGGCAGTACTTCCTGAGAAATCACTATAACAAAGTTTCATGGGGAAATCTCAGATGGCCGCCTGGTGGCCATATTGGATTTTCAATTGAACCGAAAAAGGTATCTTGCACAACTAGATCATAAGGTGAACCTTACGCACATTACGCTGCAGAGGGAACCTGTATTATCAGTCGTGTATTCCATCCGGAATTCGTCTGTGGAATAACACTGATATTACTTTACGTTCATCTCCCAATTTACATACTTTCTTTCATAAAACCTTTACCAGGCATGCAGTACCAAAACATTTTTATCTTGGTGAACGGAATTTCCAAGTTATTCATACACAGTTGAGACTAGGCTGCAGTCAGCTGAAAGCCGACATGTATCACCAACATATAGCAGAGATTCCATATTGCTTATGTGGCAATTCTAATGAAACGGCGTATCATTTCTTTTTTGTCTGTACAATATACAATACTCACAGGGTACAATTATTCAATGAAATCGGTCATAATGTAAATATTGATACACTGCTATTTGGTGATTCCTCAAAGAATTTTGAATATAACAGGTGCATCACTTCATTTGTGCACGACTATATCAGACGAACCGGTAGATTTAAGATATAAAGTTTAATATATGAGTTCACGTGTACTACTTTTACAACTCTCGATGATTGCCGAAATGTTTTTATTGGTGTTCCTAGAACTGTATGTACATGTAGATAGCGCACGCACTATTGTTTTTCTCACCATCTCACTAATATATAATTTACTATATATCATCGACTATATGTATTGATTAAACGACCACCTATTGTATATGTAATCTGTATGTAGGGAGAGGGTTTGATATAGGCTCTGCCTGTTACCCAATCCCCATTTCCATTTATATCTTTTCATGGAAATAAAATACTGTTTAAACCATAAGGTGAACATGTGTACCAAATTTGAGAAAGATCCATGCAGTACTTGCGGTAACAAGGTTTCATGGGGAAATCCAATATGGCTGCCTGGTGGCCATATTGGATTTTCGAATCGGGACCAGAAAAGGTTTCTTGCACAACTAGACCTCTAGGGGAACCTGTGTATCAATTTGAAAAAGATTCATGCAGCAGTTCCTGAGAAATCGCGGTAACAAGGTATCATAGGGAAATCCAAGATGGCTGCCTGGTGGCCATATTGGATATTCGAATCGGACCAGAAAGGGTTTCTTGCACAACTAGATCATAAGGTGAACCTGTGTACCAAATTTGAGAAAGATCCATGCAGTACTTCCTGAGAAATTGCGGTAACAAGGTTTCATGGGGAAATCCAATATGGCTGCCTGGTGGCCATATTGGATTTTCGAATCGGACCAGAAAGGGTTCCTTGCACAACTAGACCCCAAGGGGAACCTGTGTACCAAATTTGAAAAAGATCCATGCAGTAGTTCCTGAGAAATCGCGATAACAAGGTTTCATGGGGAAATCCAAGATGGCTGCCTGGTGGCCATATTGGATTTTCGAATCGGACCAGAAAAAGGTTTCCTGCACAACTAGACCCCAAGGGGAACCTGTGTACCAAATTTGAAAAAGATCCATGCAGTAGTTCCTGAGAAATCGCGGTAACAAGGTTTCATGGGGAAATCCAAGATGGCTGCCTGGTGGCCATTTTGGATTTTCAAATCGGACCAGAAAAGGTTTCTTGCACAACTAGACCCCTAGGGGAACCTGTGTATCAAATTTGAAAAGGATCCATGCAGTAGTTCCTGAGAAATCGCGGTAACAAGGTTTCATGGGGAAATCCAAGATGGCTGCCTGGTGGCCATATTGGATTTTCGAATCGGACTAGAAAGGGTTTCTTACACAACTAGATCATAAGGTGATCCTGTGTACCAAATTTGAGAAAGATCCATGCAGTACTTCCTGAGAATTCGCGGTAACAAGGTTTCTTGGGGAAATCCAAGATGGCTGCCTAGTGGCCATATTGGATTTTCGAATCGGACCAGAAAGGGTTTCTTGCACAACTAGACCCCAAGGGGAACCTGTGTACCAAATTTGAAAAAGATCCATGCAGTAGTTCCTGAGAAATCGCGGTTACAACGTTTCATGGGGAAATCCAAGATGGCTGCCTGGTGGCCATATTGGATTTTCAAATCGGACCAGAAAAGGTTTCTTGCACAACTAGATCCCTATAGGAACCTGTGCATCAAATTTAAAAAAGATCCATGCAGTAGTTCCTGAGAAATCGCGGTAACAAGGTTTCATGGGGAAATCCAAGATGGCTGCCTAGTGGCCATATTGGATTTTCGAATCGGACCAGAAAGGGTTTCTTGCACAACTAGACCCCAAGGGGAACCTGTGTACCAAATTTGAAAAAGATCCATGCAGTACTTCCTGAGAAATTGCGGTAACAAGGTTTCATGGGGAAATCCAATATGGCTGCCTGGTGGCCATATTGGATTTTCGAATCGGACCAGAAAGGGTTTCTCACACAACTAGATCATAAGGTGAACCTGTGTACCAAATTTGAAAAAGATCCATGCAGTAGTTCCTGAGAAATCGCGGTAACAAGGTTTCATGGGGAAATCCAAGATGGCTGCCTGGTGGCCATATTGGATTTTCGAATCGGTCCAGAAAAGGTTTCCTGCACAACTAGACCCCAAGGGGAACCTGTGTACCAAATTTGAAAAAGATCCATGCAGTAGTTCCTGAGAAATCGCGGTAACAAGGTTTCATGGGGAATCCAAGATGGCTGCCTGGTGGCCATTTTGGATTTTCAAATCGGGCCAGAAAAGGTTTCTTGCACAACTAGACCCCTAGGGGAACCTGTGTATCAAATTTGAAAAAGGTCCATGCAGTATTTCCTGAGAAATCGCGGTAACAAGGTTTCATGGGGAAATCCAAGATGGCTGCCTGGTGGCCATATTGGATTTTCGAATCGGACCAGAAAGGGTTTCTCACACAACTAGATCATAAGGTGAACCTGTGTACCAAATTTGAGAAAGATCCATGCAGTACTTCCTGAGAAATCGCGGTAACAAGGTTTCATGGGGAAATCCAAGATGGCTGCCTAGTGGCCATATTGGATTTTCGAATCGGACCAGAAAAGGTTTCTTGCACAACTAGACCCCAAGGGGAACCTGAGTACCAAATTTGAAAAAGATCCATGCAGTAGTTCCTGAGAAATCGCGGTAACAACGTTTCATGGGGAAATCCAAGATGGCTGCCTGGTGGCCATATTGGACTTTCAAATCGGACCAGAGAGGGTTTCTCACACAACTAGATCATAAGGTGAACCTGTGTACCAAATTTGAAAAAGATCCATGCAGTAGTTCCTGAGAAATCGCGGTAACAAGGTTTCATGGGGAAATCCAGGATGGCTGCCTAGTGGCCATATTGGATTTTCGAATCGGACCAGAAAGGGTTTCTTGCACAACTAGACCCCAAGGGGAACCTGTGTACCAAATTTGAAAAAGATCCAGGCAGTACTTCCTGAGAAATCACTATAACAAAGTTTCATGGGGAAATCTCAGATGGCCGCCTGGTGGCCATATTGGATTTTCAATTGAACCGAAAAAGGTATCTTGCACAACTAGATCATAAGGTGAACCTGTGCACCAAATTTGAGAAAGATCCATGCAGTACTTCCTGAGAAATTGCGATAACAAGGTTTCATGGGGAAATCCAAGATGGCTGCCTGGTGGCCATATTGGATTTTCGAATCGGACCAGAAAAGCTTTCCTGCACAACTAGACCCCAAGGGGAACATGTGTACCAAATTTGAAAAAGCTCCATGCAGTAGTTCCTGAGAAATCGCGGTGACAAGGTTTCATGGAGAAATCCAAGATCGTTGCCTGGTGGCCATATTGGATTTTCGAATCGGGACCAGAAAAGGTTTCTTGCACAACTAGACCCCTAGGGGAACCTGTGTATCAATTTGAAAACGATTCATGCAGCAGTTCCTGAGAAATCGCGGTAACAAGGTATCATAGGGAAATCCAAGATGGCTGCTTGGTGGCCATATTGGATTTTCGAATCGGACCAGAAAGGGTTTCTTGCACAACTAGATCATAAGGTGAACCTGTGTACCAAATTTGAGAAAGATCCATGCAGTACTTCCTGAGAAATTGCGGTAACAAGGTTTCATGAGGAAATCCAATATGGCTGCCTGGTGGCCATATTGGATTTTCGAATCGGACCAGAAAGGGTTTCTTGCACAACTAGACCCCAAGGGGAACCTGTGTACCAAATTTGAAAAAGATCCATGCAGTAGTTCCTGAGAAATCGCGGTAACAAGTTTTCATGGGGAAATCCAAGATGGCTGCCTGGTGGCCATTTTGGATTTTCAAATCGGGCCAGAAAAGGTTTCTTGCACAACTAGACCCCTAGGGGAACCTGTGTATCAAATTTGAAAAAGATCCATGCAGTAGTTCCTGAGAAATCGCGGTAACAAGGTTTCATGGGGCAATCCAAGATGGCAGCCTGGTGGCCATATTGGATTTTCAAATCGGACCAGAAAGGGGTTCTCACACAACTAGATCATAAGGTGAACCTGTGTACCAAATCTGAGAAAGATCCATGCTGTACTTCCTGAGAAATCGCGGTAACAAGGTTTCATGGGGAAATCCAAGATGGCTGGCTGGTGGTCATATTGGATTTTCGAATCGGACCAGAAAGGGTTTCTCACACAACTAGATCATAAGGTGAACCTGTGTACCAAATTTGAAAAAGATCCATGCAGTAGTTCCTGAGAAATCGCGGTAGCAAGGTTTCATGGGGAAATCCAAGATGGCTGCCTGGTGGCCATATTGGATTTTCTAATCGGACCAGAAAAGGTTTCCTGCACAACTAGACCCCAAGGGGAACCTGTGTACCAAATTTGAAAAAGATCCATGCAGTAGTTCCTGAGAAATCGCGGTAACAAGGTTTCATGGGGAAATCCAAGATGGCTGCCTGGTGGCCATTTTGGATTTTCAAATCGGGCCAGAAAAAGTTTCTTGCACAACTAGACCCCTAGGGGAACCTGTGTATCAAATTTGAAAAAGATCCATGCCGTAGTTCCTGAGAAATCGCGGTAACAAGGTTTCATGGGGAAATCCAAGATGGCTGCCTGGTGGCCATATTGGATTTTCGAATCGGGACCAGAAAAGGTTTCTTGCACAACTAGACCCCTAGGGGAACCTGTGTATCAATTTGAAAACGATTCATGCAGCAGTTCCTGAGAAATCGCGGTAACAAGGTATCATAGGGAAATCCAAGATGGCTGCTTGGTGGCCATATTGGATTTTCGAATCGGACCAGAAAAGGTTTCTTGCACAACTAGATCATAAGGTGAACCTGTGTACCAAATTTGAGAAAGATCCATGCAGTACTTCCTGAGAAATCGCGGTAACAAGGTTTCATGGGGAAATCCAAGATGGCTGCCTGGTGGCCATATTGGATTTTCGAATCGGACCAGAAAGGGTTTCTTGCACAACTAGATCATAAGGTGAACCTGTGTACCAAATTTGAGAAAGATCCATGCAGTAGTTCCTGAGAAATCGCGATAACAAGGTTTCATGGGGAAATCCAAGATGGCTGCCTAGTGGCCATATTGGATTTTCGAATCGGACCAGAAAAGGTTTCTTGCACAACTAGACCCCAAGGGGAACCTGAGTACCAAATTTGAAAAAGATCCATGCAGTAGTTCCTGAGAAATCGCGGTAACAACGTTTCATGGGGAAATCCAAGATGGCTGCCTGGTGGCCATATTGGACTTTCAAATCGGACCAGAGAGGGTTTCTCACACAACTAGATCATAAGGTGAACCTGTGTACCAAATTTGAAAAAGATCCATGCAGTAGTTCCTGAGAAATCGCGGTAACAAGGTTTCATGGGGAAATCCAGGATGGCTGCCTAGTGGCCATATTGGATTTTCGAATCGGACCAGAAAGGGTTTCTTGCACAACTAGACCCCAAGGGGAACCTGTGTACCAAATTTGAAAAAGATCCAGGCAGTACTTCCTGAGAAATCACTATAACAAAGTTTCATGGGGAAATCTCAGATGGCCGCCTGGTGGCCATATTGGATTTTCAATTGAACCGAAAAAGGTATCTTGCACAACTAGATCATAAGGTGAACCTGTGCACCAAATTTGAGAAAGATCCATGCAGTACTTCCTGAGAAATTGCGATAACAAGGTTTCATGGGGAAATCCAAGATGGCTGCCTGGTGGCCATATTGGATTTTCGAATCGGACCAGAAAAGCTTTCCTGCACAACTAGACCCCAAGGGGAACATGTGTACCAAATTTGAAAAAAGCTCCATGCAGTAGTTCCTGAGAAATCGCGGTGACAAGGTTTCATGGAGAAATCCAAGATCGTTGCCTGGTGGCCATATTGGATTTTCGAATCGGGACCAGAAAAGGTTTCTTGCACAACTAGACCCCTAGGGGAACCTGTGTATCAATTTGAAAACGATTCATGCAGCAGTTCCTGAGAAATCGCGGTAACAAGGTATCATAGGGAAATCCAAGATGGCTGCTTGGTGGCCATATTGGATTTTCGAATCGGACCAGAAAGGGTTTCTTGCACAACTAGATCATAAGGTGAACCTGTGTACCAAATTTGAGAAAGATCCATGCAGTACTTCCTGAGAAATTGCGGTAACAAGGTTTCATGAGGAAATCCAATATGGCTGCCTGGTGGCCATATTGGATTTTCGAATCGGACCAGAAAGGGTTTCTTGCACAACTAGACCCCAAGGGGAACCTGTGTACCAAATTTGAAAAAGATCCATGCAGTAGTTCCTGAGAAATCGCGGTAACAAGTTTTCATGGGGAAATCCAAGATGGCTGCCTGGTGGCCATTTTGGATTTTCAAATCGGGCCAGAAAAGGTTTCTTGCACAAATAGACCCCTAGGGGAACCTGTGTATCAAATTTGAAAAAGATCCATGCAGTAGTTCCTGAGAAATCGCGGTAACAAGGTTTCATGGGGCAATCCAAGATGGCTGCCTGGTGGCCATATTGGATTTTCAAAT
The DNA here is from genome assembly GCA_036873755.1 of Hanleya hanleyi. Taxonomy (NCBI): domain Eukaryota; kingdom Metazoa; phylum Mollusca; class Polyplacophora; order Lepidopleurida; family Hanleyidae; genus Hanleya; species Hanleya hanleyi. The sequence goes on from JAVTVY010032244.1 coordinate 104,973, forward strand.
CGGACCAGAAAGGGGTTCTCACACAACTAGATCATAAGGTGAACCTGTGTACCAAATTTGAGAAAGATCCATGCTGTACTTCCTGAGAAATCGCGGTAACAAGGTTTCATGGGGAAATCCAAGATGGCTGGCTGGTGGTCATATTGGATTTTCGAATCGGACCAGAAAGGGTTTCTCACACAACTAGATCATAAGGTGAACCTGTGTACCAAATTTGAAAAAGATCCATGCAGTAGTTCCTGAGAAATCGCGGTAACAAGGTTTCATGGGGAAATCCAAGATGGCTGCCTGGTGGCCATATTGGATTTTCTAATCGGACCAGAAAAGGTTTCCTGCACAACTAGACCCCAAGGGGAACCTGTGTACCAAATTTGAAAAAGATCCATGCAGTAGTTCCTGAGAAATCGCGGTAACAAGGTTTCATGGGGAAATCCAAGATGGCTGCCTGGTGGCCATTTTGGATTTTCAAATCGGGCCAGAAAAAGTTTCTTGCACAACTAGACCCCTAGGGGAACCTGTGTATCAAATTTGAAAAAGATCCATGCCGTAGTTCCTGAGAAATCGCGGTAACAAGGTTTCATGGGGAAATCCAAGATGGCTGCCTGGTGGCCATATTGGATTTTCGAATCGGGACCAGAAAAGGTTTCTTGCACAACTAGACCCCTAGGGGAACCTGTGTATCAATTTGAAAACGATTCATGCAGCAGTTCCTGAGAAATCGCGGTAACAAGGTATCATAGGGAAATCCAAGATGGCTGCTTGGTGGCCATATTGGATTTTCGAATCGGACCAGAAAGGGTTTCTTGCACAACTAGATCATAAGGTGAACCTGTGTACCAAATTTGAGAAAGATCCATGCAGTACTTCCTGAGAAATTGCGGTAACAAGGTTTCATGGGGAAATCCAATATGGCTGCCTGGTGGCCATATTGGATTTTCGAATCGAACCAGAAAGGGTTTCTTGCACAACTAGACCCCAAGGGGAACCTGTGTACCAAATTTGAAAAAGATCCATGCAGTAGTTCCTGAGAAATCGCGGTAACAAGTTTTCATGGAGAAATCCAAGATGGCTGCCTGGTGGCCATATTGGATTTTCTAATCGGACCAGAAAAGGTTTTCTGCACAACTAGACCCCAAGGGGAACCTGTGTACCAAATTTGAAAAAGATCCATGCAGTAGTTCCTGAGAAATCGCGGTAACAAGGTTTCATGGGGAAATCCAAGATGGCTGCCTGGTGGCCATTTTGGATTTTCAAATCGGGCCAGAAAAAGTTTCCTGCACAACTAGACCCCTAGGGGAACCTGTGTATCAAATTTGAAAAAGATCCATGCCGTAGTTCCTGAGAAATCGCGGTAACAAGGTTTCATGGGGAAATCCAAGATGGCTGCCTGGTGGCCATATTGGATTTTCGAATCGGACCAGAAACGGTTTCCTGCACAAGTAGACCCCAAGGGGAACCTGTGTACCAAATTTGAAAAAGATCCATGCAGTAGTTCCTGAGAAATCGCGGTAACAAAGTTTCATGGGGAAATCCAAGATGGCTGCCTGGTGGCCATTTTAAATTTTCAAATCGGACCAGAAAAGGTTTCTTGCACAACTAGATCCCTAGGGGAACCTGTGTATCAAATTTGAAAAAGATCCATGCAGTAGTTCCTGAGAAATCGCGGTAACAAGGTTTCATGGGGAAATCCAAGATATATCCATATTGGATTTTCGAATCGGACCATAAAGGGTTTCTTACACAACTAGATCATAAGGTGAACCTGTGTACCAAATTTGAGAAAGATCCATGCAGTACTTCCTGAGAAATCGCGGTAACAAGGTTTCATGGGGAAATCCAAGATGGCTGCCTAGTGGCCATATTGGATTTTCGAATCGGACCAGAAAGGGTTTCTTGCACAACTAGAGCCCAAGGGAAACCTGTGTACCAAATTTGAAAAAGATCCATGCAGTAGTTCCTGAGAAATCGCGGTAACAAGGTTTCATGGAGAAATTCAAGATGGCTGCCTGGTGGCCATATTGGATTTTCAAATCGGACCAGAAAAGGTTTCTTGCACAACTAGACCCCTAGGGGAACCTGTGTATCAAAGGAGATGGTATTGTAAGGCGAGGTTTTTGCCCACAGCCAGCCGACTCATAGGAATGTACATTTCTTCACTCCTTCTGTCAATCACAATGCAATGTACAACTTGTCCTCGGCGGCAACTGTCAATCAACGGAGCGACTGATTGTTCGATTTCAACGTTTGACTATCCCGCAATGTCCACACGGCATAGTGTCATCGGTAAACAATATTTATTTTACTTTTAATTGGTTCATAATGATAGCCTAAAATCTTATTTCAAATATACTGAATGCAATTGTTTTTCCAAAAAATGAGAAAGATTGAAATAACTTGTCGACGTCACACATGTTGCCCTCCTGGGATTCGAACTCGGTAAAAGAAAATTTCGAGGGTCTCGTGATCCAACGTGCGTATCCACTACACCACGACATACAAACAACTGTAACAGGCTATTTTGTCACTTTACTCTACTTAGGAAAACTTCAAACGTTATGAATCATAGCTTTTCATTTTTTAGTATGAAGGACTCCTTGGACCAAAAAGATCTTCCAGCAGTGGGAATATAATGTTACCACACAACACCAGGTTAAATGGCGTTTTGGTCCAAGGGGTCCTTCGCGTCTAAATGCGTGTCTGCAGGACTCGATTTAGACCTTTTTTCACGAAATAGCACAAGCTGTGGATTTCAGTTTCATGTGATAACTATAATCATAACGCAATCGCGCTAAAACTTTCACAAATTGTGTACTTATATTTTCTCTTGCCGTTACATTAAAACATAAGTATTTTCAGGACATTTTATTTTTTCGATTTCAACCGCACCACGTATAGGCCAAAATCCCGCCTTATCGTACCATCACCTTTGAAAAAGATCCATGCAGTAGTTCCTGAGAAATCGCGGTAACAAGGTTTCATGGGGAAATCCAAGATGGCTGCCTGATGGTCATATTGGATTTTCGAATCGGACGAGAAAGGATTTCTTGCACAACTAGATCATAAGGTGAACCTGTGTACCAAATTTGAGAAAGATCCATGCAGTACTTCCTGAGAAATCGCGGTAACAAGGTTTCATGGGGAAATCCAAGACGGCTGCCTGGTGGCCATATTGGATTTCCGAATCGGATCAGGAAGGGTTTCTTGCACAACTAGACCCCAAGGGGAACCTGTGTACCAAATTTGAAAAAGATCCATGCATTAGTTCCTGAGAAATCGCGGTAACAAGAATTGTTTACGGACGGACTGACGACGGACGGACGGACGACGGACCACGGACGAAAAGTGATGAATCAAAAAGCCCACCATCTGGTGATGGTGGGCTAAAAAAGAATACATATATTTGCTTTCCGACGCAGCGATACCCGCGTCAGACCCGAGTAACTTGTACGCCCCGATGCTATCTTCGCGCCAATCCTCGACAGCATTATTTACTGTTATGTGAATCTATAATATTATATTTAGGTCCGTTATATTGATCGCTATATTTAGCAACAACGATACCTCCCCCACCTTCTCCCCCACATATGATTCTCGCAAGTACCAAATATATTTGATGATTGACTTTTAAATATCATCTTCCATATCAGCATATACTCACCCCATTCATAAGCCTCTGTAATTTTCATCCCAAAAGCGAAAATCACCATTTTTAACATTTATTTCTTCTATTAAACAAATTGTTAAAAACGCTTTAATATTCGTGTATAATACAGGGTTTTTTTTTTATATATATATGACAAATAATTAAAAGCGGCAATGTGTTACATTTTTATTGTCTTATTCGTTATTGAAATTTGTCTATTGCAATTAACTTTTTTAACAATATTTATTTAATCGTAGAGGTTTGGGTAAAGTTTGGCATTTTGTTCAGTTTGTTGTTTCCAAATTGGGGAAATATTGTTTGATGCCACCTTAGTTTTAGCCTAATATAATGTATTCTAAAGGGTTTCTTGCACAACTAGACCCCAAGGGGAACCTGTGTACCAAATTTGAAAAAGATCCATGCAGTAGTTCCTGAGAAATCGCGGTAACAAAGTTTCATGGGGAAATCCAAGATGGCTGCCTGGTGGCCATTTTAGATTTTCAAATCGGACCAGAAAAGGTTTCTTGCACAACTAGATCCCTAGGGGAACCTGTGTATCAAATTTGAAAAAGATCCATGCAGTAGTTCCTGAGAAATCGCGGTAACAAGGTTTCATGGGGAAATCCAAGATGGCTGCCTGGTGGCCATATTGGATTTTCGAATCGGACTAGAAAGGGTTTCTTACACAACTAGATCATAAGGTGAACCTGTGTACCAAATTTGAGAAAGATCCATGCAGTACTTCCTGAGAAATCGCGGTAACAAGGTTTCATGGGGAAATGCAAGATGGCTGCCTAGTGGCCATATTGGATTTTCGAATCGGACCAGAAAGGGTTTCTTGCACAACTAGACCCCCAAGGGAAACCTGTGTACCAAATTTGAAAAAGATCCATGCAGTAGTTCCTGAGAAATCGCGGTAGCAAGGTTTCATGGAGAAATTCAAGATGGCTGCCTGGTGGCCATATTGGATTTTCAAATCGGACCAGAAAAGGTTTCTTGCACAACTAGACCCCTGTGTACCAAATTTGAAAAAGATCCATGCAGTAGTTCCTGAGAAATCGCGGTAACAAGGTTTCATGGGGAAATCCAAGATGGCTGCCTGATGGCCATATTGGATTTTCGAATCGGACCAGAAAGGATTTCTTGCACAACTAGATCATAAGGTGAACCTGTGTACCAAATTTGAGAAAGATCCATGCAGTACTTCCTGAGAAATCGCGGTAACAAGGTTTCATGGGGAAATCCAAGATGGCTGCCTGGTGGCCATATTGGATTTCCGAATCGGATCAGGAAGGGTTTCTTGCACAACTAGATCCCAAGGGGAACCTGTGTACCAAATTTGAAAAAGATCCATGCATTAGTTCCTGAGAAATCGCGGTAACAAGAATTGTTTACGGACGGACTGACGACGGACGGACGGACGACGGACCACGGATGAAAAGTGATTTGAACAGCCCACCATCTGGTGATGGTGGGCTAAAAAAGTAATGCACATATTTGTTTTCTCGAGGTGAGGCGATACCCGCGTCAGACCCGAGTAACTGGGTTCGCCCTAGATGCTATCTTCGCGCCAATCCTCGACAGCATTATTTACTGTTATGTGAATTTATAATATTATATTTGTGGTCCGTTATATTGATCGCTATATTTAGCAACAACGATACCTCCCCCCCCCCACCCTCTCTCCCACGCGATTCTCGCAAGTACCGGAATATATTTGATGATACTTTTAAATATCTATCTTTCCATGGTCGTTATATACTACCTCATTCATAAGCTTCGTAATTTCTCATCCCAAAAACGAAAATCACCATTTTTAACATTTATTTCTTCTTCTATTAACAAATTGTTAAAAACGTTTTAATATTCGTGTACATACAGGGTTTTTTTTTATATATATGACAAATAATTAAAAGCGGCAATGTGTTACATTTTTATTGTCTTATTCGTTATTGAAATTTGTCTATTGCAATTAACTTTTTTAACAATATTTATTTAAGCGTAGAGGTTTGGGTAAAGTTTGGCATTTTGTTCAGTTTGTTGTTTCCAAATTGGGGAAATATTGTTTGATGCCACCTTAGTTTTAGCCTAATATAATGTATTCTATTCCAGTTTTAACTCTACCTTATTTTAGAAATATTGTAGGATTCGGAATGAAACACTTTCGAGATAAAACACGGTCTCAGATCATATTATTAGTGGCATCACTGAGAGTCAGTCGATCCTGCGTAATTCAATAAATAATTATTGGTCTTAGTTAAATTCCCGAAATAAATACGTTCACATTGGCGCATGAAGGGCGCATAAAGACGGTTGAAAATAAGATTGTGCAATCACTGGAACCAATTTCCCAAAAAGAACTTCTTCTGAATCCGAACTAAATTGAAATAAAAATTTGTTACATGGAAATAATGATTAATTATAAAGCTTAATTATAATGAAATTCATACAGGTGGCAACAAACGATAACAATGTAATCAGAAGACATGTAGTTTTAACATAGAAATAGCGGCCCATAATTACAGAAATATCAACAGATTAAACATAATATCTCGTGAAGTCTAATTAATCCTAGCCAGAATTTACACATACCGCAGTCAATTTTAAAACAGTACCTGGTACTGGGTATATAGCCCTGTTATTGATGGTTTAACGAACTACAGGTATATATGCGAAGCCAATCAAGCAGTGTGGGCGTGTCGTATTCAGCCGTCACGCAGGTTTAACTTCTTTCGATCGTTTTCGCAAATCACAGTCATGAAAACTCCACACAAAAACCATCCAACGAACGCCATGTTCGTTTTTCCAATGTTTTTATTAAGCCGCAACGATATCATTCATGGCATGGTTTAAACGAATTGGTTTAAACGATGGATCCACGAACGATCAGTGGGAATGCTCCTTAAATTCCCGCCCGCTCTGTATCGTGTTAAACAGCGAATATATTGGTATACTGATATGAAAATGGAGTCCACCTCATGGGCAAACTGATGGTAAATGGGCGGGCATTGATATTATCAATTAAGGGGAGATATACACGAGGTGAAATGATCGAGAATATCTGCACGATTGACAGGGCCGACGTGGAACTCCCACTAACAGATCGACGCTGAAGACGGAATTTGAGGCAGTGCTACATTCCATACAATTTCACAGAGACATCACTGAGAAACTTGCCAGTGAAAAACGCCCAACTGCGATCGGGGCTTCAAGAAGCAACCAAGAAGAGGGCATTGCAAACTGAGAACTTCGTCCTAAAGATGAGACACAATAATGATTCTTTAGAGCAGTATACTCATAGAGAGAGTCTTAGAATCTCCGGTATCACAGAGATACAGGGGGGAAAAGTAGAAGACAAGTTCATCACCATTGCCTAGGATGTCGGCGTCAAGCTTGTACCTGATGATATCTCGGCGTGTCATACATAGCATAGGTGCTACAAAATAAAAAAATTCTCATATGCAGATGATTGAGATTTATTGCCTCAACTGATGTCCAAATTAAGTTTTGCTCTCGGACACAGAACTCTGAGGTGTAAGTGGTAAACATTTCATGTTTGGACAAAACGCTCATCATCGTCGATGCTTCTTTATCCAATCGACAGTCCCAATCCACTTTATCACTATTAAGCTCGTGACAAAACGCTAATCTCTGCATGCACTGTTGACGCGTTTTGTCGCAACTGTGACGTCACATTGTGACGAAACGCGATATTTGATACAAAACACGTTGCCACATTATCCTAAATGGCCAGCCAAGCTAGTTTAATATTTCACGAGGCAGACGACTCGTCAGACCTTGTCGACCCGGAACTTACAGCATGTTGGAAATTAATAATTGTATATTGCAATTAGTAATTAGTAATTGTGTATTGCAATTCAAGAAAGGAAGTAGAAACTGTAGTGTGCGAATATACCCCAGATTTTATAGTATGTTGTATAGGCATCCCAGATTACAGACTGTGAATTGACTTTAACTCAAAGGGAATCTTTGACTTTCATCGTGAAAAATCTGAATATCGAATAGTACGTACGCGTACTCAATGTTGTTTTGCAACTCAAGCCATCATTATTCTAAAATGGATCAATATTTCTGCGTCATCTAGTGGACTGTTTAATATGAAGAGTTTTGCTTTATCGCTACAGCAAGCACTAATGACAAGGATTCACTAAGGAAGCATCTCCATTAACCGTTTTTTCTTCAATCCAAAATTGTCTTTGGTGTTCTCGAAGAAATCTCAATCCTATTTTTTGAGAGACTGTCGAGAGAGGAATATGAAGAAAAACGAAATTGTTTTCAAAATTCTCCATCGATATTCTTGATATAGTGTTTTTTCGTCTTTTTCACCTATCGGGAATCAATGATTTTATGAGAGAAAAACTTCGAGAGAATATCGCGAAATCATCGAGAGGAATGAATATCATCGCATCATTCACAGATTAACAGACTTTACGCCGCTATGTGTGAGGGTTCTATATCAAGTTCCGTATATGTCGAAGTAACCACCCAAATGATCCACCTCCGGTCTTCAGCAATTGAAATCAAACCGGGAATATCGCCGGCATTGTATTTCGCTTTCACACATAATGAAACATGGTTGCGTTCCATAATAACGGATATACATTGTGAATACACTGGATCTGAATTTATGTATCATGGGTCTGTTAGTGGAGTCCAACACTTGCATGGAATATTTAGTTTTACGTAGAACCAGAACATATCAAGGACTGTCCTGGCTCCCCAGTCTAGAATATATGTCAGCAATGTGATATGCTAGGCAAGATACCGGGCTAGGTGAAGTCCAATGCCGCATTTGTTTCAATCGATTTCCAATCGTTCTTTCTTCACTGAGAACAATTCTCGAAGGATTCTCGACTGATTCGCGGTATGGTTTTTCTTTCGAGAAATATTTCTCGAATGAAACCCGATCAATACCTCGGAAGAAAACTACTTTCGCGAATGAGCCGGTTTTGTGATAAAAATCCTCGATTCGCTCTCACATTTGAAAATCGAAGAAAAAACGAACAATTTTTGGAGACGCTTCCAAAATTGATTCTAGGAACAAAATAGGGCGAAGCCCGCGCCCTAAAATTTATAGCTTTTGCCCTAAAATATAAATTTTCCCACATAACTCTGCGTAAAATAACCATTTACCACGCCTACGAAAACATTATTTCTATTCTATTGCACCACTAAAACTGATTATCAGAAAAAATTACAATGAAAGGTTGAAAACATATTTTAAACTTTGACAACGTTTCTCCCATTTTTTGAAAAACCTCGTTCACTAATGTTGGGGCGATGCTCCCGTCTCCGTTGGCATCGTGCCAATGTCAGTGGACGAATTTATGTGGTCTCTCAAATGGGGAGTGATTTTGTCAGCTGGGTCAGCTGTTGGGAAATTACGTGGATATATGCCTATTTGTGTCGATTTGTTACTCAATTTCTCGATGGAAACAACAGTTAAACATGAGGAGGGAATTTCATCTTGTAATTTATTTGTTTGCTTTATTCGATTGTTACTTGTATGAAAGCATACACCCCTTTCTTCACTCGACTTGTGAAATGGAATCTCCTAATGAACACCACATGTACACATGTACATTTCACATAACCGTACTAAAACGTGTAATAATCGCACGGTTAGCTCGATGTTATAGACACAAGTGTAATAGAATAGTAAATAATAATCTGATATGAAATAAAATAGGTTTTACTCACTTTTGAACGCTGAAAAGCAAAACTTTTAAAGAAATCTGAAGAAAACATCACTTTTCTGGTACCCCACATAGCAGCCATTTTTAATTTCCCCCATGATCCTCTGCTCGGGGGTAACGCAAATAGGCTCAAAATGACCCCAATATGATAATCTACAAATTTGCGGATTTTCAGCTTTAAATTTTTTGTCATTCCGGAGGTAGGAGCAGAAAAAAAAAGTACCCCCCCCGACCAGGTAGGGTTAAACCCGGATGATATCCCATGATGCACTGTTGTTTCTATAAAACTTCATTCAAAAGGCAGATAATAGTCAGATCACATGTACTCAAGGTATTTCGTCTGACTCCATTCAGGGAGAAGGATATGTTTGAAGAAAAACATATATCATTCGTTTGTTTATCTGCAATGGGTATGTTATCGAGATGTTCAAGGAGTAGCTCCGAAGCCGGAAACCACACGTACTGATATACAATAAGATTTTAACCCTTTGAACCCGAAAGTTTTTATGTCTTTTAACACCTTACCCTAAGCTCCCCGCTAAAATAGAGATACAAATTTTGTCAGAAGCCTCTCAGGTATATACATAATCTGAACAGTGTTGCTCAAACCTTGTGGATTCTACGAGTGGTAGCGGATCTCGTTTGGACTTGGGCGACCAAACTATACCTGAAGCGGATACGACTTAAAACGTTATATGATTGGCTGAATATTAGGTTCTGACGTCATCTAAATAGGCCGCAAAAGCAGCCTGTCGGGTTCAAAGGGTTAAACACCTCCGGTGTAACATGTTCAGTTGCAAACACACATATTGGTTGGAATATAAGGAGGGACAACTTTTGCTGAAATGATTTTTGGAAATAAAATGAAAGCGAGTTTTGAGTTTCACATAGTTCATAGTTTGTGGGTGTGCTCGTTGAAGTAGTACATAATAGAACAAACTCTGTAATTAAACCCAATGCTCGCCCATTAGAAATTGCTCAAATGATTGCATCAGGCCTTATTTTAATAAACCATTGTAAATGTCTACGCAATCTGCATCGACATTGGCATATCTCTGATGCTGGAGGTGAAATAAAACATTCGGAATGCAACCTTACTCGAAAAAAAGGATTTTTCCTGAATCATAATTTCAGAACAACGTTCTCTTTCGAATACCACCAGGTATTTTGAAGCTCATGTCATCCCTAGTGGAAGTGGGTATGAATTCTCACATTATCAAGGATGAGGTCTTATGTGTACGTTTTTATGTAAGAACATCATCAAGTCTTGCTGACATCATAGAAGACTGTTGGCCGCTTTTCTCTTAGGAAACCATCTTGTGTTTTTACTTTTTTTAGTTGGAATTGGTGCTAACTGTCATACGGAATAGATCTAATAATTATTGACGCGGAAATTCTTTTATGGGTGACGGTTGAATATTAAATGTCAGATCTGACTTTCGCTATCAAATATTTGTAGGAACGGGATTCGGTCAATCAACTTCCAGTACATTCGCTTAATAAAATGTGTTTCATCTATTTTTGTTTTTGCGACACCAGATCAAGAAAAGGTCACCCCGGTACCGGAAGACCGGGAAGCAGAGACGGGAAGAGGAAATTTACATAGAAAGAAGCATGTAGCTTTTATCGTGCTGAAATCTTATGATGGAAATGGAAAATTGGTTTGCTAATCTATTACTATCCTAAAATGCCATATTTCTCTATGGTTCGCCATTTTGTGTATTATATATCTCCATATGCAATATCAAAGCCTTGTGGCTAAAGCAAATGCTAATTAACTAAAATCGACAAAAGAAACGACTGATGTCGACAAAGTGGTTGCTGAAGTAATCAAAGCAAAGTGGTTGCTGGAGAAAATAGATGTTAATCAAAGCTGATATTCCTGTTACAAAATACGTATCATGCTGAGCGCTTTATTCTCTAAAAGCATACACCGTTTAAAGATGTACTTGGAATTGAAGAAACACGAACAATGCTCAGTTCATTAGTTCAACTTATTTCATCCTTCCATGAATTCTCTCTGTGTTGATTCTGCGTCAGATTTAGCTCCAGAGGTCAGACACCATAAGTATATAGGTTATTTCGGATATCGTTTCAACCAACTTTGATGTAGAATAATCTGATGCAAGCATACATATTGGGTATAATGCGAGAGTAGTAATATTTTATATGGTAGTTGGAAATCCGGTCAAAGGGAATTTTGATTGTCGGCAAATCAGTTCACTTTTGCACGTTTGTTCCCTAAAGCTAGAACAAACAAACCCTAAAATAAATGGCACTGTTTGCAGGTAATCCTAAAATGATTCCATTTGACCTTCACGTGAACAGTGCGTCTAACGTTTCAAGCAGTTATATACAGGAGTGATACAACTGCACACCCACCGTGACATTTTTGTGTGTGTGCGTGAAATCCCATATCATGAAATCAGTCAACTTCTTTGACAGCTCTTGCATTTACGCAGTGGTGATGTTTCTGTCTCTGGTTCGTGCTTATACATATAAAGAATTTCCAGAACAAAGCCCTTAACATTAACTAATTATAAGTAATTACAAAAATTACATAGTAAATTATATAGTTTATATAATGGTGTATACAAACTTTGTCAAAATAGTTGGTGAGTCGCGAAGAAAACACAAACTTTGACTGATATAATATTTCTGGCAGATTGAATTGACTTTTCTGTGAATATTTTTCCGTATATTCATGAATCAACAAATGACTTCTTATTCTGTTGAGCTTTGAGCTTCGAGGTGCATTTGAACAATTGTCTTATCACTAACATAGTCATAATCCAGAGAAACTTGAATGCTAATCGGTAACACTGTTTGTCTTTTCGAATTTAACAAATGTTTCCGCATTCTCGGTGGTCATTATCCGCTCCTTCTCATGTTGCGTTTCTGTATCGAACGTCAACGGTGGACGTAAAACGACATGGTGTAGTTGCGTAAAGGTTTTGTAGCAAAAAAGCGGAATATTGTCTGGTGGTTTCACAAGCACAGCTTCCGCGTACAATTGGCATAGAGAAGAAACCTTCCTTGACAAACTGGCACTCCGCGCTGATGTTCCGTGGAATTAAATTATCAGAATATAGGAAAATGTGTAATGGTTTAACTGGATAGCATGGAAATTCACTGGTTTGTGAGTCTAGCCTTCCTGCTTCTTTGTTATGGAGCGCATAATTGTTAGCAAGCAGTGTTCGAACGCAAACCCTGATGTTCATCAAATGCACCGGGGTATCCATTGGAGCCTACCTGTTGGCACACTAACAATTGACGACCTCTGTGAGAAAATTTCTAAAAATATTAAAGATGCATCCATTAAAGGTAATCCTCACAAAATCGTGACTGTCAGGCCTGAAGACAAATCGTGGATTACGAATAAATTGAAACTTGAAATAAGAATTAGAGGCAAACTGTATAAAAAGTGCCGAACAACGAAAACTGCTTCCGATATTGCGGCATTTAACAAGCATCGTAATTACGTCACCGAACTAGTTCGATCCGCTAAGAACGACTTCAAGCACAAGATAGATGAGAAAATTGCAGCAGGTCAAATAGGTTCAAAATATTAGTAGAAACTGGGGAAATCTTTATTGAAAGACAATAATTCGACCTTTAACGAAATTCCTCCACTGAAACGTGAAGATAGTACTTTCGCCTATGACATCAAGGACAAGGCAGATTTATTGAACGATTTTTTTTACAGATATCACCCTTTTAAAGGATTCGAATTCCAAACTGCCACCTTTGATACGTTACACTGAAAATACACTCGCTAACCTCGAAGTCTCGGCTAACGATGTATTTGAAATCCTTTCTAATCGTGATGTGCCAAAAACTGCTGGTCCAGACCAGATTAGTCCCAGATGTCTCCGCGAAGGCAAAACAATTTTGGCTCCGATACTTGCGCGCTTCTTCAGCATGTCATTAGCTTCTGGTTTTTTCCTTGACTGCTGGAAATCTGCAGACGTCACACCGATTACTAAGATAGGCGATAGTTCCCTCTGTTCAAGCCCTCCGGCTTAGGGCAGCATGGTTTGTACCATGTTTGTCTGGCACAGGAGGTAGATTAATGTACCAAACAGATTGGGCTCTCTGAGGATCCATTGTGATCAGTGTCTGTAGAGCCTAATTTTCAAAATTCGAAATTCAATTTTTTTTGTAGTTTTGTTTTTGTTGGGGTTGGGGTTTTGTTGGGGTATGTTTGTTTGGATCATCGTCGCCGTGTGATCAATAAGGTTAGGTGCGACGTTAAACTTCAAACAACCAACCAACCAACCCTCTGTTCAAATTACGGCCCAATTTCACTCCTAAGCTGTCTTAGTAAAGTTATGGAGCGACTAGTGGCTCATTGTATATATAACTATGTTAAACATGACATTTTCCAGCACCAATCTGGGTTTCTTCTTTCGCAATCTACCGTTGCACAACTGCTTGAAATCTATGACGACATAGTCACAGCCATAGACCAACAAAAAGAAATTCAGTTTATTTATTTTTTTATATTTCCAAAGCTTTTGATCGAGTTTGGCATAGAGGTTTGATTCAAAAACTCAAACAGTTTGGGATTTCTGGTAGTATTCTACGAGAGATCTATTTGTCAAATCGATTTCAGAGAGTAGTACTAAACGGTAGAGAATGAAAATCCTTTCGTATACACGCTGGAGTTCCCCAAGAATCTGTACTTGGACCCCTTCTTTTCCTGCTCTTTATTAATGACCTTCCACGTGGTATTATCAACAACATACGTTTATTTGCCGATGATACATGTTTGTACATCATTTCTGACCAACTTAACAATGCTACCCTCAGCATTCACGATTTAAATCTAATAAGTAATTGGTCCAACACGTGGCTAGTCCAATTCAATGCCTCCAAAATTATCTCCCTTTTAATTTCAAGGAAAGTCGAACCAACCATTGTTGATATTAACTTTGTTAACAATCCTGTAGTCTCTTCGCTCAACCACAAACATCTTGGGCTGACTTTCAATAGCAGGGCGAGCTGGCATAACCATATTGAAAACCTGATCATTACAACTCAACGTAAGTTGTCAATTATCAGAGGTCTAAAGTACGTATGAGATAGAAAAAGTATTGAAATCATGTACAAAAGCTTTATCAGGCCCTGTATGGAATATGCTGACATCATCGGGGACAATATAGACAATATCCATGTATATAAGTTAGAAAATATTCAAAAAGAATACATGTATCTAAGAATTAATACGGGCCTCACACGCAGTTCCTCGTCTCGGATTTTATATTCTGAGTCTGTCTTCGAACAGTAACTTGTCAGAAGACGAATGCAACGACTCCTGATGCTATTTAAAATTGTTCATGATCTTGTCCCTCCAACCCTAATTCGACGACTCCCACCCTCTACAGCGGACAGAAATTCATACAATATTCGCAACACAGGTCAATTCACACCATACAGATGCCGTAATGAGCTTCTTCAAAACTCTTTCTTTCCAGCTACCGTTCGAGATTGGAATAATTTACCTTCTTTTGTACGCAATATGTCGAGCCTTCCCCAATTCAAACGGCTCCAAATGTATCAAAAGCCTACTCCACCCCCTTGGAACTATGTTGGTCCTAGGAAACCAAACATACAACTGTGCCGTATCCATAGTGATTGTAGCAACTTAAAGCGCCACCTGTTTAACAATCACCTGTCTGATACTACATCATGTACATGTGGCTTCCGTGATGAGACAGCCAAACATTTCTTGGTTGATTGTCCCTTATTCACTGTTCCGCGGCAAAAATGTTTGCAAGCTTGTCTACCATCTACAGTAACGTTCATTCAGTCCCATGTCACAATCTTCTTGCGGGTGACAGCAATAAAACCGAACAGGAAAATATAATATACAAATTGACGTTGGCACTTTATTGAGGAAACAAAAAGAATGGATTGATCTAGGTCGCGACCTTCAACTTGTTCAATTCATATCATCTGGTGGCCAACTCGCGCGGACACTGATCATAGCTGACGACACCCTGTTAGTATGCCTTTTACTTTTGTACTTCGTTCTATCAAGCTATTGTAATACCGAATTACAGCACTACAACTTACAAGCCGCTCATCAAGTATATATACCTACCGTATTACAATGTTTTCTGTAAAGAATAATTGTTATATATGTATTTGCAACCGCAACATTTTCTGTCAAAGCAATTTATTTTAGGCGACACACTAATGAGCTCCGCTCACTGTGCTCCAATTACTTTGTGTAATAAACGTTGTATAAACTAATATCCATGGAAGTGTTTTGCATCCCTCTCATGCAATCAGCTCCTTTGGCAGCTCTTGCATTTACTCAGTGATGAATACACCTCCATAGTTCAAGATGTGGAAGGCAAAAGCCCCAACCACATTCACCAACAAATATCTGAGCTCACCAACAACCCTAAATGGAACCACTGACTGTTTTTCAGATCTTGTCCGAGTCTTGCTCATGATATGCGTCACTGGTGATATCATGGGTTTTAGTATGCTTCTTCATGAACCTGCTATAAGTTTATACTCTTTACAGCAGCTTGGGAGATTGGCAAATTAGAGGAAAACAGATTTTTTAAGCCCAGACCTTAGACTTACAGGCTACAAGATTTTAAGCTTATGAACACGGGGATATTGACCATACAGTAACAAAACGGACTGATACGCCAATGAATCTAAAGCAAATGGATGCTACGTTTCTGAGACAATGGGACAATATTTTTTTTTTTTTTTTTTTTGCTATTGAACCGTGTGAAAAGCATACCACGGAGTTTAGTGCCGATTATTGATGTTCAGCGCAGAGACTGAATATGAAGATGAAAGGACAATGGTCACAAAGATTCCGGTTGATTCTGAAAACAGCGCTAAAATTTTAAAAAGACAACCGTTATAACTTGTTCAAAATAAATGGGTGGTCGATAATAGCATTGTTGTTGCCTTGATTTTACCTAGAGTAATGAGTTAGTTATCTGAGCTGATCTGATCTGTTATCACATCTTCAGAGCTAGCTAGCTAATTACGTTTAAGCCGATGCCAGGGGCCGTATGATTACTTCGTGGTCTCCACATGAAAATCTCCAATAAAAGCGCGGCTGAGATACTAAGGCTACATCTGAGAATCATCCGTATTCTATAGTTTGCATGTAAGGTTTCGAGGAATGCTTTACTATGGAGTCATATGGTTGCTTTTTAGTCGTCAGATGTTTCCTCCTTTTACATATCTCCCCAATTTATAATCTGTGTGTGGTAGGATTATACTGATGGACTGTTAGTTTCCGGGGCTCACCCTCCGTACATGTAATTGGACAAATATATGTAGGTGTATTGTCTTGGTGTGCAGCTTAGTTTTTCTGGGTATTCTTGTATTTATCATGTTTACCCCATGTTGAGGCGTTTACGCCACCAGTCGCCTTCGATGCGTATCCATTATCATCAGAGGAGTTAGTTATTTGAGCTGATCTCTCATCACAGCTCCCGAGCTAACGTATCTAATTCCACTTAAGCCGGTGAGGAGACTTAGAATGTCCGGTGGCTATGAATGTCCGGTTCCTATCTTCTAACCCAACTGGGATATTTTTCTCCAACTTAAAGATAAGTGTCCGTCCTTAGTTTCTATAGAAAAGAGACGCACTTAGCCAAGACATTCTCAGCCTTCACACCGGTGCCAGGGGTAGTGTGGTTACTTCATAATCTACACATTATATATTCAATAGAAGCGCGGCTGAGATACTGAGGTTATGTCCGAGAATCCTCCTTATTCTAGAGTCTGCATGTGAGATTCCGAGGGAGGCTTTCCTGTGGAATCATATGTTTGCTTTTAGTCGTCAGACGTCGTCAAGTTTTCGCTCCTTTTACAAATCTCTCCATGCGTCAAATGTTCTGATATCTTACATATCTCGCCAATGCTAATGCATGCAGATTGCGGATTAGAGCTAAACAAAATAAGAAATACAAGCTTCTAATCCATCACTCAATATTCAACCGTCGTCCATTAAAAATATTCCTTTCTAGATTTCCTTCCTTTTTAGGAAAAATAATCATACATTCAATCCACTCCGCCAGAAATGCTTTTCTATGTAAGACTTTTGAAATACTTGCATCAGCCATTTATATGCGAAGACTGTATGAGCAATATTATAAGATGCAGTGAGACACAAAGCCCTGAAAATATTCAAGCATAAACTTTTAGCTCATTTAGCTCACTTGCTGATTGTTAAGTACTCTCTTTGGTAGTATTCACTTCGAAACTTAAGGCGATCAGTTTGTTTTATCGTCCGGTAAATCTTCATATGGCCATTGATGATACTCTGGCGATTTTCTTTTTTGCAGCTCTCTACCGCTATTGAATTACTCCCTGACGACAACCTTGGCCATCAAGATTGTCTACTAGAAAGATTTGAATCCACGAAGCAATAAGCCAATGATTTTTACAGGCCACTCCCAGTAAATCGATTACTTGAATTCACATTCAGTCACATTTTATACACATTCGCAAACGACTATTATTCTTTTAATCGATATGGTTATTTTCTTCTTTTTTCTAGAATATAATATATCAGAGTCACGCCTTCATTGTGTCTGTTCATTCGAACAACACGAAGAAACTTGGCGGTGTTGTCCAGGGTTAAACGGAATTAGATTTAAGCAGGAGATCTTGTATGTTACGATTGTATTTACGGTGTTTACGTTGTGATCAAAGTCACAACGCATTATGCCAGAAACTTGTAAAAGAGGGCTACATGTATACCACCTGGCGCCTTCATTCAAATGTGGCGATATATACCGTATGCTGATAGTAAACTACGAGCATAGCATAGGGCATCTTTGGCGTTACGCTTCGTAACTTGGGTCTAGTTCCACTCAGCCCAGGGCTAACGACGATACGGATTTAATATTTGGATCATCATGATGTCTTGCCGGTATCATTGAAAACTGCTGACCGCTTCTCTCTTGCAGGAAACTAGCCTATGTTTATGTATACTATGATTGCTTTATATTCGGTGCTAATACTGTTATATGAATTGGGTCTTTGGATGATGGACGCGGAAATTATGAACCATTGAATACTGTAATACGAACTAGACGATAATTATCGCAGAATTTGATAACCTTGCGTTTGGTGATATAGCCTTGTTTGACAAATTCTTTCAATAGATTTCGGAGATTTTGATAAAAATTGTCACATTTTTCGGAATCATCAAATGGTTCCATTCGAGATGCGTGCATTTCAGCTTACAGGAAAATTTGCTCCTATTCGTGCTTTGCCGATTTGATCAAGTTATGCATGTTTACCTCATGTTCCACGTATATCAGTCTGCATTTGTATATACATCGAGGGACATTGGAATCTTTCAACAAGGCAACACCGCGGTGCGAGTGGGGGGGGGGGGGATGGAGTGGAGGGCGTTTCAAACATCAGTTGTGGTAGACCTCTCGGCACCTTCGGGTCGAGATAGCTATTCGAATTTCTGAACGATTTGGGCTTGGCAATTATATTTCATACATTCTTATGCGCAGGGCAGCTGATGGGAGATGCTGCTAGGCATTTCGGTTATTAATTTATCAATTTTTCTCCAAGCATTCTTCGAAATATCAAATGCCCATATATGGGACGAAAAGAGATATTTCGCCTTTTGTCATAGAAACTGAGTATGTTCAACTGTTCAATTCCAACTGCCAAGATCATTTTCAATTAGTTATCTCAACCAGTAAGCGATTTATCACGAATTGCATGATGATATTAACTTGGTCCTTCATCCTATTTCGCAACGCTGAATAATCATATGCAATGGCCAAATTAGTGTCTATATCTGGATCAAACATCAGTCACGTTGTTCCACAGTACGGGGTAGGTAGAATATAGCCGAATACAACGCGATAGGTTGAAAAAATGATTTGACGCATTCACCTTTTTCCAGGCCGATGCTAAATCTCATTCCTTTTTATATATGAGGGTCGCATACAGGCTTCCCCGTGTCGTCTTTACTTTTTGGATCAGGCCAAAATTGTATCGTATAAGATGATTAGCTTGCTGAAATTGCAAAATAATGTTGCTTCCCCTTTGTTATTTCTTCGCGAAGCTATAAAGGAACTGAAACATCTTAGGTGGCCGTGCGCAAAAGAGATATTGGGATAAAAGCATAACCTGGTTCGGTATTGGTCAATTAGTGGAGACCGGCCGAATGGTTGGAGAATAAGGGGTAAATTGGTAAATCGCATTTGGAAATGTCTCTATTTTCAAAGTTCTGCTGACATTTCTCCAGGTCCCTTTTTGATTAATATTCGGTGCGGGATAGTTTGAAGATGGTCGCGTCCCATGAGAATTTGCGCTTCTCAAATATTTGCTGGTCAACGATATCGTCCGATTACATTCATGCCATGAAACATAGTCGGGGTTTAACTATGATATGGATTTACTGCTGGCATGAAGTCAGCAAAGTTGCTTCTCTTGGTTTGGATATGGGTATTGTACCCGCACGGAGATAGGAGGTGGTTGTGATATGGGTATTGTACCCGCACGGAGATAGGAGGTGGTTGTGATATGGGTATTGTACCCGCACGGAGATAGGAGGTGGTTGTGATATGGGTATTGTACCCGCACGGAGATAGGAGGTGGTTGTGATATGGGTATTGTACCCATGGAAATAGGAGGTGGTTGTGATATGGGTATTGTACCCGCACGGAGATAGGAAGTGGTTGTGATATGGGTATTGTACCCGCACGGAGATACACTTCCGATCAGCTGAAAGGTTAATGTTAGCGCACCAATGGCGCGCAAACGAAGTGCGCCAACACAAAGGTATAGCGCGCTAATGCCCATGATTATCGGCTGGCCATTGTTCTAACTCTGTTGAATGTAGTCCGTCGACATGACTGGACACAGGCCGCACGCTATCAGCACGGTCAGACAATGGCTGGAAGCAAGCTGCTTTGTTAGGGAGCGATCGTTCACGCGACAGAGCTCAAGAAAATCAGTTAGGAGTCCACGTGGCATTAATCGGCACGAATTTTTAAAAGGAAATAGATTTAAGATTTATTTTAATCATAAACACTGCTTGCAAAATGGATTGTAATTTGTGCTTCGTCGGACACCTGCTTTCAAAGTTGACCCAGACTTGCGCGTCTCACGGAATAGCTTTCTGGTATTAAAGAATAGGTATTTGTTTATTGGAAGTTTCATCTTACGGCCGCTTCTCATACAGATGCGCAAGTTCAAATCATTCATTTTTATATATTCAAAATTCTTGCAAATTGTGTTAATTTTGACCATTCAAGAGTAAATGCCCGGGATTTTACTACCGGATTATGCAGTGTATAAAAGAGAATGGTAAAACGAACAGTGAACCCACATTATTTATAGCTGAAGTCCCTCCCTCCATCCCCGACATCAAAACCAACATTTCAAATGTGTTAATGTATACTTCCTGTCGAACAGTATAACGGATGTTATATTGTCAGCAAGAAAACAACACTGTAAAGATTAATCATCTCGTTAAGTTTGGCGTAAACAAGTGGAGAATATAAACATAACAGTGCATTCTCTCTCTGACTGGGTAAAGCGATATCCCGCTTTCGTCCAACAAAATGCGCGTCTGTGTCTCATTTGAAAAGAAATGAAATGGCATTAACTTATTGTTTATGTAGAAATCTCTGTTATTGTTTCTTTTTTGTTGGAACGATGAATGCGTGGGCCATAAATGTTAATTCTTATTTTCTCATCGGAAGTTTCTTGTGCAACCTTTAACAGTCGGGCGGTAACGAATAAAGAGCATATACAATTGGAGTATTTGTCATTCTCTGTAAGGGGCTAATTGATCTTTTGAGTTTCTGTGTATATTTTGGTTAGGCGGTTGTAACAAGACAAGCCAAAGAGACAACTAGTCTGACCGAGCACTGCATGTTGCCCCGATTATGACCTCGACTCGCCCGCGTGTCTGAATTTATACAAAGCTGTATTCATTTGAAATGTTACGTTCAACCGTTTTACTGACCGTTCTGAAAGAGGAGGCGGCCTTCGCAATTTGCACACACCAACGTTTTATGAATTCTGATAATATATTTATCTTTGGGGAAACTTTTGGTAATGAAGATTATTCGTAGTCTCAACCGAATGTTCACAAGACAGCCGAGTTTCCTTGGAGCGCAAACAAAAAATAATAGATAATCATTTACAGCATTCTTATTGAAGTCAAATATTCTATATATTTTTTTAATTACTTAGCCAGTAATTTAAACTGTAGAATAGATGGTGCATCCCCGACATCAAAACCAACATTTCAAATGTGTTAATGTATACTTCCTGTCGGACAGTATAACGGATGTTATATTGTCAGCAAGAAAACAACTGTAAAGATTAATAATCTCGTTAATTTTGGCGTAAACAAGTGGAGAATATAAACATAACAGTGCATTCTCTCTCGGACGGGGTAAAGCGATATCCTGCTTTCGTCCAACAAAATGCGCGTCTGTGTCTCATTTGAAAAGAAATGAAATGGCAGAGTGGAAGACGGCCGAGTTTCCTTGGAGCGCAAACAAAAAATAATAGATAATCATTTACAGCATTCTTATTGAAGTCAAATATTCTATATATTTGTTTAATTACTTAGCCAGTAATTTAAACTGTAGAATAGATTGTGTTCTTGCCGTACACCGCTAGAGGGGAACTCTTTGAAAACAATTCAGTGTTAAGCCGCGAAGACTGTTAGCGCGCAATCAGCCAACGGGGAGCCTTTGTTTACCGCCGACATGCTCACAATGGTTCAGTGGTTTGACCGGACTATATTCTACCGGCACGTGGCGCAACGGTCACATCATGGTGGGGTGTAATAAGTCATGGTGATTAGGCCAGCTCGTTGGCGCGCTAACGGCGCGTAAACACTGTTCACTAATTGGAAGTTTAAGCTGATCGGAAGTGTAGGAGGTGGTTGTGATATGGGTATTGTACCCGCACGGAGATAGGAGGCGGTTGTGATATGGGTATTGTACCCGCACGGAGATAGGAGGTGGTTGTGATATGGGTATTGTACCCGCACGGAGATAGGAGGTGGTTGTGATATGGGTATTGTACCCGCACGGAGATAGGAGGTGGTTGTGATATGGGTATTGTACCCGCACGGAGATAGGAGGTGGTTCTGATATGGGTATTGTACCCGCACGGAGATAGGAGGTGGTTGTGATATGGGTATTGTACCCGCACGGAGATAGGTGGTTGTGATATGGGTATTGTACCCGCACGGAGATAGGAGGTGGTTGTGATATGGATATTGTACTTGCAGAGATAGGAGGTGGTTGTGATATGGGTATTGTACCCGCACGGAGATAGGAGGTGGTTGTGATATGGTGTGTACCCGCACGGAGATAGGATTGGTTGTGATATGGTGTGTACCCTTACGGAGATAGGAGGTGGTTGTGATATGGGTATTGTACCCGCACGGAGATAGGAGGTGGTTGTGATATGGGTATTGTACCCGCACGTGGAGATAAATTGTGATATGGGTATTGTACCCGCACGAGGAGTAGGAGGTGGTTGTGATATGGTATTGTACCCGCACGGAGGTGGTTGTGATATGGGTATTGTACCCGCACGGAGATAGGAGGCGGTTGTGATATGGGTATTGTACCCGCACGGAGATAGGAGGTGGTTGTGATATGGGTATTGTACCCGCACGGAGATAGGAGGTGGTTCTGATATGGGTATTGTACCCGCACGGAGATAGGAGGTGGTTCTGATATGGGTATTGTACCCGCACGGAGATAGGAGGTGGTTGTGATATGGGTATTGTACCCGCACGGAGATAGGTGGTTGTGATATGGGTATTGTACCCGCACGGAGATAGGAGGTGGTTGTGATATGGATATTGTACCCGCACGGAGATAGGAGGTGGTTGTGATATGGGTATTGTACCCGCACGGAGATAGGAGGTGGTTCTGATATGGGTATTGTACCCGCACGGAGATAGGAGGTGGTTGTGATATGGGTATTTAACTCGCGTGGAGATAGGAGGAATATTTAGTTCCTTTATATCTATAACAGTATAGGTCCAAATATTATGTTCCATTTGCACTATTGGATGTTCTCTTCAAGTCCATTGAATAGGGATGTATATCCCTTGTAGCGTCGCTTATAAAAATATTATTCAAAGCCATTAGATCGTCTATATAGCGTTTGGTGGATGAGAAGGAACGGGCTTAAAATATATATTTCCATTTGTACATATGGGCCTACCGTTCTGCTAAAAGTGCTGGAGAATGTGTATCCATTAGGATGAATATACGCTTTAGGCACCAGTGTTACTGGATTCCATATCAATATTGTTAATGAGAAATATAAGCAATTCTGTTAACAAAGAAACATCCCGATAATTATATCCTCAACGCTATAGAACAGAAGAAGTCCAGTTAGTTTCTAACATTAAACATCAATATTACGAATGAACTAAAACACCCGATACGGTCCTGGAGAGAAATACTAGTATAGAGAGTCGATAACGGCGAAACACAGAGTGAAGATTGTTTCATCGTGATAAACTATTAAAACTATCATAACCTCGATGACAGAGAAAGTAGTCCACATAACTGGCTCGACACATGTGACAACCTTGAGGGGGAGCGAGAGTGTTTAAATTTGGATTCGTCATAAAAAGTGATTAAATCATTCCATGAGAAGCCTCCTGTCCTGTCAATTTTTACTTATAGGTGGGAAGATTTCGGTCGTGTACGTGACGCATTAAATATTTACTTACGAACACTGGATTCCTAATCATTAGTATCTAATATTTATCTACATGTCACACCAACACAATATTTTAGAATTGAGATTGTTTGTATATTGTTTTCTGTAGTGGGCTGTAGGTCATCTCCGACACCTAGTCTCTGACCAATTTTACAGTAAAATGAGTTTCGCCACTTCTTCGGGGAGCAGGAATATGAGTTATGAGGACACATGATGCAATAATATGACTGAACTCGTGATGAATGGCGTTTTCATTCAAGTATCATTTTATTTATGTATTGGACATAAGTCTACTGAAATTGTGGAATCACATACAGTCGCAACGAGAAGCAATTGCGTTTCGTATAAAATGCAGCGTTTTTTTCGTGATATTTCGTTTAATAAGTTGACATCAATTTCTGGCTATTTCTAATCCTGCAAATCGTTTACGAAAAAGGCAGCTTATAAGTACGTCCACAAATGACCAGGGAAGCTGAATTAACACCTTGATGACACCCCTCATTCCTGACTGTGAGGGAGATGGTCCCAATCCAATATCTTTATCTAATACCACATGTATGTTATCGTTTATTGTGCTGTTTGTTTGGGAATATATCAGGCGAAGCCAAGCAAAAGATCGGATAAGAGCGCAGCGAAGCGAAAGGGTTGATTTTCAGGTAAATGAATTAAAAGTACATCCCCAATCAAATCATGACAGTGTCCTGTTCAAGAGCTGTGCTAATCAGAGTGAGAATAAAGTGCTACAATAGATTCAATCATGCGTGATGGATCAATGACGTCAACGTTGAGTGGCTTTTCTTTCACAAATGGACCAGTAATATGCATACCTTGTACGCAAGCTTTTCAATTCCATCACAAAAGATCGCTTCTGTTTTATGAGCTATATCGTTTCAGTCGAGAGGTTATAATATACAATCAAATAAGACGATATATGGATTCAGTGGTCGCCCAACGAGTACGAATTGTTCACTTAGTTTGCCAGACATATCCATTCCGTACTCATATTAAAGGGACGACGTGCAGAAATTATTCACAGATATACAATTCCAATCGCAGGTCTTGAGCGTCTAAAGACGATTCCTCTGCTTCGACAAATTGCTACATGTGCGACGGTACATGTATGTATATGTTGAACAGTTTCTCTCGGCTCGAGAAACTGCATAGTACAGCTAGTTAATATTGTAACGGTCAACCTGTGCAACAATACTCCAATACTGTTACGCAGCTGATCGGTCAGGATGGCTGATTAATACGTTATACCGATCGCCATTATTATTTAATCAGTTCTGACACCACCGGAATATCCGGAATTTATACAGTTGACCGAGTATTCTTAATCAAGAATATCGGTAAAGAATAATGCCGTTTTATGTTCAACTAGATCAAATTTTATTCCATCTGAATTAATATGTACATATCATACAAACTTCGATGCATGATAATAAAAAGGCAAGTCTCTCGTGAACATTCGTGTTTTGTTGTTATTTCTTTATGATTCTTCTCCAACGCTGTCTCCGGTATAATTCGGTTGAGTACACTCGTTCCGTCTTTGTACCGTAGCATCTATTTTAAAGCTGATAATTTTGTCTGTCATCCAAGAGTAATAATCCAATCCCGGGATTCTGTGTTCAGCTAGTCTCAGGTGTAGATCTATGACGATCTGATATTGAAAGATCACCCGGGTTTTTATCTACGGGTGATATGTGCCATCGAGATCCGGATATTTATTTACGGGTGATAGCTTATTGAAGAGAATCTGGATAAGTCTGAGTACTGTGTGATTATAATGAGTATTGAATCTTTTCCCATGAAGCTTTGGTGCAAATTACTAAATAAACGTCTCCTGTATTCTTGTCAGGCGCCAAATCTTGTTCTGTGAGATACCCGTCTTTTACTTTTGGGGTTACCCGGGTTTATAAATGCGGGTTGTGACATGCTGCCGTTGTTTCAACCCAATATTTAACTTTCACGGGCTATGCTTAAAGCTTTAAACTAGAACAAGTCTAGAATATCAGCTAAAGCCTTCCCGTGTCCATAATTGGGAGTAGCTGTTAACTTAATCGACTTCGTCTTGATGTTGGAGTTACCCGTCTTTTATTATAGGGGATACCCATGCCAGGTTTATAAATGCGGGTTGTGATAGGCTGGCGTTGTTTCTACCCAATATTTAACTTTCATGGGCTATGCTTAAAGCTTTAAACTAGAACAAGTCTAGAATATCAGCTAAACCCTTCCCGTGTCCGTAATTGGGAGTAACTGTTAACTTAATTGACTTTGTCTTGATTTTTAGAATTTCCCGTCTTTTATTTTTGGGGTCACCCGGATTTATAAAAGCGGGTAGTGATATTCAGTTCTAATGACTCTGACGTTACGCCACTGAGTGAGAACTAAATCACTCCCGAATTATAATATCTCTATTTAATGTACGGAATGCAGTCTGTGTATTTCTTCTGTGTATATTCTTGTTGGTTTCCTCTGTTATTATATATTTACTGGTTTGGCACTGGAATTCGGGGCTGAATGTATAACATCATATAATAGCTGAATAACATCAGTGTTGATCTTGAAGATAAAGATATTTCACTGCAAAGCACAGTTTAGCCTACATTGACTAGTAAATATGCATACAGCTTAAATTCTTTTCATCAGTATTTATATCTCGTAGTGGATCGGGGTTCCCGTAATTTCCTTGACAACGGTTTGTTTACATTGAAGAGTAGGCCTTGCACCAATAAAATTATCTGCTTCTCATACTCATTATTATTTTCCAATGGTATCCAGTTACCTAAGGTATGATAATCTCCTGCTGGCTGTTTCAGACAAGATAAGATAAGATAAGAAAAAGAGGGGACAATTAATTGCTGGGATATCGTTGGCTATTCTCACAGTTATTTCAACCGTGTAGCTGACCCGGTGATTACCAAGTGCCGAATTATTAGTATGTTTAGCCTTTTATACTTTCGCGGGCAGACGATCCCAGCGCCACCTGGTGAGATGAATCCAGTGTAATACACTCGACCCTCAGAAGAGCTTAGCGTCGTAAACGGCTAATCACCAAATAATCATCCAATGGTTGTGATTAATAAAGACAATCTCTTTCAGACAAGATCATTTCGAACAATTACAATTCATGAAACGCTAGTACAATTACGTTATCGTCCATAAGATGCAGCGTTTCAGAGTATAGCCTCGTTTTGATATCATCGTACACATGGCTGGCATCGGAAAAGTTTGCCAACAAAATTATGTGCATAAACGTGAAAATCTCACTCCACACATCCAGATATTCAACAACAACTACTGGGTAACAACAAGAACAAGGTATTTAATCCACTCTGATAAAGAATTATAAATTGAACGAACATTACATTGAGAAAAATCAACAAATACAGGGTCAGAAATCGTCATCGAACGTATCGAACATTATTATATGTACACGTCTGAACATTGATTGACTGACAACGAATATTTATATAATTAAAAAAAATACAATCGACCGATTAACGAATCGTCACACTTCCCCCCTATTAAAAGTATGCTGTCCTCAGCAACGTATATCACGTAATATAAATATATACAGTTGAAACGAATTGTACAGCCCAGTCTCTTAAGAAAATTACTGTTCCGTGGCAGAATATATTTATAACATGTTCACTGTTCAATCCTATTTACAGGTCGCCTGATATCTCCATCTCCATGACTGGACACTCGCCGACGGTCTTGGCTGGGGCTCCGTGGTCTTTTCCCATGCATCGGTTGACGCACCCAAGGATCCCTGTACTGTTGCCAACGATAGTATTGGGTGGCTAGAATCTCGACCAGGGCGACTGATGTTACTCCTGGGACGGTTGGCATCTTCCCTTGACCGAACTTCCTCATTTCTAGATCTGGAGGACTCATAGGATCGGTCCAGACGTCTGGAATTATGCGGTTGCCGGTCTTGATGTTCCTCGTGAGACGTAGAGGCTTCAACCGGAACACGGACAGGACTGGCGAAAAGAACAGCTGGTTTGGTAGTTGGAACAGAGGATTTGAATGAACTTGATGAAGATGAACTGCTTGATGAATGTGAGGCGGATGATACAGATGAAGTTGAAACTGGTGGAATGGATGGAATTACTGCTGTCACTGATGGCTGTTGATGGTTATTCAAGGTACTTTCAGCGACTCCTGTTACCTGACCTTCGAAGATTGTTACAATCTTTTCCACACTTTCCGCTTGGCGGTTCAGTGCTGAGGCAAGGCTGGACTGTGTGTCTATTGTTGCCTGATACAGTGAGCGTAGAACAGCAGTTTGCTCTTTTACGGCCTGATCAACTTTCATGGATGCCTCACTCAAGACGGATGCTGCTCTACACATTCTCGACATTTCTGCGTTCGAACTTGACATCGTTTTTGAACAAACTCTTCAATCACATCAGTGAGTCTAGAGTGTTTAGCATTATTAGACTCCAACACTCCGACGACCTGGGAAAGATTCAAATTAGTGGCCACGAGTTGATTAGATATCGGTCTGAGGTCTTGCTCCGGCAGAACAGGTTGTCGTCTGGCTGCACCTATTATGGCTGCAGCCAACATCTCGACCGAATCTGTGTGGGTGTTGATTGTAACACTTGATTCCGCTCCGGGATGAGGCTTGATTGAATTGGCATTTTCCTTTGAGTTCGAGTTAAATGATGTTGGAACAGGTGGAACTGAATCAGCGGACCCTTGAAGTAGTTGCTGTACTTCACCTTCATTCGGATGTAATTCAATGTCCATTTCAACAACAGGGTTGGTATCAAGGATCACAGTGTTAGGGTCGGTGGTTGGTTCATCTTGGGATATAGAGTCCACTGCACGTTGTAATTCGCCAATATGATTTACTTGCTGTAGAATTCTTGGGAAGGTAGAGAACACTCCCATGACCTCACGAAGATTGCATCGAGGATTCTCTGGTCCATTCAAAGGAATTTCAATTGGTATCAATGGTGGATACGTAGACGTTGATGATGTTGAATGTTGGGGTTGTTTCGTTGTGATGGTTTGGTCAGGCTTGGGCTGTTTGGATTTTGTTGTTTTGTTTGCTGAGGTGGTTAGAGTTCCTGTAGTTTGAGTAGATTCTGGTTGATCTTGTGTTTCGTCATCTTTAGTTGTTGATTTGCCGCTTGTTCTGAGTTGCTTAGGTGCTGGTTTTCCGGTTGGCTGGGCAGATTTGTGTTTTCTGGTGAACTTCACTTTGGGTTTGGCTGTTGGAACTGTCCTGACTGGTGGTTGACTAAATGCTATTTGGATGTCCGAGTGCGGTGATGCTTCTGCTGGCAGCTCAATTGGTACTGACGTTTCATCAATCTCCGGCTGTGGTGTAACTGTGACGGCCTCTGTTGGCGTTGAATGAGTGGTTGTGGTACTTGTGTGTGTTGGCTTTATACCGTCATAGAACTGGATGGAGTCTTCCTCAGACATCACGGTAGCATCAGTTGGTTGAAGTACGTACAGTGACTTAATCCCGACAACGCTTTCCATACCATTAACAGTTGGATGTTTAGCCTCCATGTGCTTCTTCATCTCGTTGTACTTCAATCCAATTTTGTTGCAATTGTTACAAGTGTACGGTGCCTCGAGTCGGGGTATATGGTTATTCACCACGTGCCGGATCATCTGTGGTTGATCCCCGGTGTAGATACACCGAGAACAGCTGTACACAGCTCCCCTCTTTCCATAGGACTTGATGGCTTTATCTGACATCTTGTATCTGCAAAGAGTAAGTAAACAATCTTATCAGCTGTGTTGATATTTATATAACGATAGTTATATGTAATCAGCCACCAGTACCAGTGCCATAACCAGGTTTATTGGTTACTCTTGTGAATGAAGAGCTTGGGTTACCCTCCTTTTAGCCTGTGCGAGTGATTTCTTTGCCCATGGCAATACTACCGTTCCTTTATATGGTTTTAGTTTGTTGTGGTGCAAGACCTTTAATTTTCCTGTCTCATTCATTTGGATGATGTAGTCGAAGTCGTTTAGTTTGTTTATGATTAGATGCGGACCACTGTATGGGAATTGTAGTTTTGCGCTAACACCCTTTTCACGTTTTTCATGATAATACCACACATAATCCCCAGGTTGGTATGTGTGTGATAGAGTTTTCCCATCGTATGTCTTTTTCTGACGTTTTTAGCTATTTTCAGGCGTTTACGTGCAATGTCGTGTGCATGCTGTAACTTGTCACGAAGTTGATCAACATATTCTCCGTAACTAGGCATTTCATCACCAGCATCTCGGTCAACTCTACCAAATATTACTTCTGCAGGTAGTCTTATTTCTCGACCCAGCATGAGTAGATTTGGCGTCATACTCGTACCATCATGCGAAGTGGCTCTATATGCAGCAGCTAGACATCCAAGGAATAAATCCCAATTTTCTTGTTCGTCTTTAAGACATGCTCTGATCATTGGAAGCAGTGTTCGGTTAAATCTTTCGACTTTTCCGTTGCACTGTGGGTTACAAGCGTCTAGTCCGTCACTCATAATCCAGCCGTCGTCCATTAGAGAATATCCACGTCCATAATCCAAAGACCTATTCCATTTTCCATATAACAGTATTAGCACCAAATTCAAAAAGACAATCATAGTATACAAAAACATAGGCTTGTTTCCTGCAAGAGAGAAGTGGTCAACAGTTTTCAATGATGCCGGCAAGACATCATGATGTTCCAAAAATATCAAATCCGTATCGCTGATCAGTATTCTTAATCCATGCCTGGGTGCGGTTCGAGTTTTCCGTATCTCTAACAGCTTACACAGTTCAGTGAACACTTCACTAGTGTAATTTGTACCTTGGTCAGTGTGCAAATCCAGTGGACAACCGTATCTGCTTATGACTTTATTTAATATCACTTGTGCACAAGTCACTACAGTCTGGTCTGGTATTGGAAATATTTCAACCCAATTTGTAAAATGATCTGTGACAATCAGGATATATCGATTCCCTCTCTCTGTTTCGAGAAATGGGCCTAAGATATCGGTTGAAAGTCTATCCAGAGGGGCTCCAACTCGCATATCGCCTAGTGGGGCTCTGGGTGTACGTGCTGGGGCCTTGTTCGCTCCACAAGTATCACAACAACGTATCCAGTTATCCACATCTTCCCGTATTTTCCACCAATAAAATCTCTGAAGTACCTTCTCGCAAGGTTTCTTCTTTCCTAGGTGTCCCGCAAGGATAGAATTATGCATTTGATTCAGAATCTGATCTATCATGCTCCTAGGCACCAAAAATTGCCAGTGACTCCCAGTCACATCTTTGCGTATAAATTGTCTGAATAATATACCATCTTTCATATCTAGACTATCCCATGAATTCCAAAAGTGTCTCGAGGCTGGACTGGATGAGCATATATCTGGTCCGAATGGCCGCTTACCTTCCTCATACCACTTTAAAACAGATCCTATGTCTGGATCCTCCAATTGTTTTTTCCGCAATGTTGATCTTGCATAGTTCTGCAATCCATAGTGTCTCTCCCGCTTTTCGACTACAATCACTATCCGAATTGTCCATATGAGTGTCATTCTGAGTAAGTTTCTTAAATTGATCTGTCTCGTGCTGTTCATGCACCGTAACCTTTTCCTGCCAAGTTCGATTTGCTACATCGTTCTGGTCTGAAAATCCATGGTTACTCCAGGTGATGATACTCAGCAACAGTAATATCAAATTTCTCACATACCAGAATACAGTACTCCCTAATCTATGAAGAAAACAGATAGGCCGTACTAGTTTAATGTGATCAAAACCACTATGAGCTTCACTTTTTGACTTTGCTCTCCGCAGTTCATCTACTATCTCCGAATTCACTGTGCTTACTCCCTGCAACTCTGAAGTCCGTTTTTGACACTTCACACAAGGGCCGCACTTCAAAGGTTTGTCGTCGTCATCACACTGACAAAACCTAGGATTAGGACATCTGGATAACGCATCAGCGTTCTGATGACGCTTTCCTGGCCTGTATTCTATTTCAAAATCAAAAGCCGATAATATCTCTATCCACCTCGCTATTCTGTTTTTTGGTTCCTTCAAACTGAAAAGCCATTTCAGGGCCTGGTGATCTGATCTCACCAGAAATTTCCTTCGAAGTAAATAATGTCGAAAGTACTCAATGAAACATTTGACAGCCAACAGTTCCTTGTCTGTCACGCAGTAGTTCCTTTCCGATTTGTTAAGGACACGACTTGCATAGGCAATAACACGCTCTCTCCCATCTTGTATTTGAGATAAAACTGCCCCAATGCTGACATCGCATGCATCCGTGTCGAGGATAAACAAACAACCATCTTTTGGATATCCCATAATCTCTGATCCAGTAAGAGCTGCTTTAATCCCCATAAAAGCTTCTTCACATTGTGGAGTCCATAGAAAAGTTGTGTCCTTCTTCGTCAGTTCGGTGAGTGGATGTACCAACTTTGAGAAGTCTTTCACCCAACGACGGTAATAGCTTCCCAGCCCCAGAATACCTCTCACTTCAGTAACGTTCTTTGGAGTTGGCCACGCTATGATTTTCTCCATATTTGCCTTATTTGGACGAATTCCATCCTTGGATACAACATGGCCCAGAAATTCCACTTCCCTTTTCAATAGGTGACATTTTATGGGTTTAAGTTTCAGGTTTGCGAGTCTGATTTTCTGCAATACCTCCTTTAGTCTTTGTGTATGTCCTTCAAATGTATGCCCAAATATGACCACATCGTCCAGGTATAAAAGACAAGAGACCCACTGAAGACCAGAGAGCGCAAGTTCTATGCATCGCTGAAACGTTGCTGGAGAATTGCACAGACCAAACGGCATTTTTGTGTATTCCTACAGTCCATATTCCATCACGAACGCCGTTTTAGGAATATCGGACTCTTTGACCTTGACTTGGTTATACGTTGATGTAAGATCCAATGTAGAAACCCATATTGCGCCTTCTATAGCATCGAGGCAGTCTTGAATTCTTGGCAATGGAAAAGCGTCCTTACGAGTTACTGAATTTACCCTGCGATAATCCACACATGGCCTCACTGAGCCACATTTCTTCCTTACTAAAACTATTGGCGAAGCCCAGGGTGAAGTTGATGGCCGAATACATCCTTGTATTTGTAGATTTTCCAAAGCCTTCTTATCCTCACCAGCGAATGCCATGGGTAACCGCCTTGGAGGTTGTTTGATGGGTTTTGCGTCACCCGTATCTATGAAATGTTCCACCAAATCTGTACATTCCAAATCAAACTCATTTTTTGAGAATACATCCTCGTAGTTGTTCAGCAGCTCCGCTATCTCGGCATGATGGCCTGGATCCAGCCTCTGTACTGTTTCGTCATACAAGTCCTTCAAATGACTTGGAACCCCCAATTTACCACTACTTTTATTTTGGCGATCGTAAGATACTTGCCGTGTGATGTTGGGATGCTCATTGATCAACTGAATTCGACGAACAACGTCAAAATTTCCCTCGTCAGTTTCTCCTTCTTTGTGTAAGAGTGTCTGAATATCGTCATCCACAGATTCCGCATACCCCAGGCATGTATTCTGTTTAATGATTCTGGACTCAGCGAAAGGGTTGCATATTCGAACTTTAAAATCAGTCTCTATCCCTGTATCAACGAGGCATGGTGCCACTAAAGTGAATGCTTTTCGGAAAACTCCGGCGATCCTTCTATCAAGCAGACAGTTTCATCCGATCGCCCTGTGACCTTGTTTATAACCGCATCGATGATCATTTCACTCATACCGGGGATGTTAGTATCAGTTACTGCTAGTACTTTCCTAATTCTTGGTGTTGGAATTTGACTCAGAGGAATTGTTACCTTGTTAAGAATCATTTTCCCTTCACTAAGCAGTATATCAGCTGGTCCTTTCGGGCCTTTCTGCAGTATATCTGTTCCTAAAAGGATATCATCCTCAACATCAGCGACGACCAGTTCCTGTTCTAATATAAGAGATCCAAGAGAAATTTTGAAGTCACCTTTCCCTGTATATTTCGGGGTTCGTCCATCTGCGCATGAAACGTTGCCTTTCCCTGGTATCCGTAGCATAGGACGCTGACGGTCCGGAATTTGGGAAAAGATCCTATCAGACACAATAGTCCGTGTTGTACTTTCTTATGCCATTTTTGTTTGTCATACATGTATATACAAGGTCATACACACTATGATATGGGTACCAAACGTATTTATTCAACGTACAACAGCCACAGATAACTCATGTTTGTACTGTACAGAAAATTTAATAATTTACAAGAATTCTTTCCCTGTAATAGATGGCGTCTAGTCAAAATATAACAATAGGTTCTGTAAATTGTCGCGGTCTAAACAACAAAGAGAAGCGCACAGATATATTTCGCCACCTTCGCGAGAAAAAGCTGTCAATATACTGTTTACAGGATGTTCATTTTACCAGAAAAATGAAAAAGTATATTTCCACAGAATGGGGCTATGATACCTATATAAGCCCATATTCTAGCAATTCTCGAGGCGTTGCTATTTTATTTAATAATAATTTCGAATTTGAAGTTTTAAGGGTAAAACAGGACACACGTAAGGGTAACTATCTGATTTTAGATGTAAAAACCCCAGAGGTCACATTTACCTTGGTGTCTATATATGCCCCGAATGAAGACGATCCCAATTTTTTTGATCAAATTCAGACAATACTGGAAGAAAGGAATAGTCAGCATATTGTAATTTGTGGTGACTGGAACCTGGTTCAGGATCCAGCTCTTGACACTTTTAACTATAATCACGTTAATAATCCTAAAGCTAGACAAAAAGTCAGCGACTTAAAAGAATACTTTGACTTTGTTGATCCATGGCGGGAATTTAATCCTGATTTAAGAAGGTATACTTGGCGACAGCCGACCCCAATCAAGCAATCACGACTAGATTTCTTTCTGGTTTCCCACAATCTGATGCATGGTGTTAAACAGTCAGATATCCACCCCAGTTACAGGTCAGATCACTCACTTATAACTTTGACATTATCATTTATAGAATTTAAAAAAGGGAAGGGTTTTTGGAAATTCAACAAATCACTGCTAAAGGACAAAGAATACGTGCAACAAATAAAAAAGGTGATTGAGGAAACAATACAACAATATTCAAAACCCGGAAATACAGATAACACATTGACAGAAGAATTCACTATCAACGACCAACTCCTCTTTGAAATGGTATTATTAAACATAAGAGGCAAATCTATATCATATTCCTCTTACAAAAAAAAGAAAAGCTACACGAAGAATCTCGGTTGAAGAAAGAACTAGAAATAAAAGAAATAAAGTTAGACGAAACAACAACTTGTGATGAAAAGATAACATTGGTAAATGAGATAGACGAGATCAATAACGAATTAAAGTCCATATACAAGAATAGAGGTGAAGGAATTATGATGCGAACCAAAGCTAGATGGTCCGAAATGGGTGAAATTACAAGCGTCTAGTCCGTCATTCATAATCCAGCCGTCGTCCATTAAGTTAAGTTAAATAAGTGGTTTCAATACAGAATTATTAACCGAATACTGACTACTAATTTATTTGCACATAACCAAATACTTTCTGAATTTAAAACACCGAAATCACTTAAATAAATCAATAACGAGAATCGAGAACTCTAAAAATGAAATAATAACAAAAACTGACCAAATTCTTGAGGAAACAAAATCTTTTTATAAAAAACTATATTCTAAGAAACAAACAAGCCCTGTTGACATTAATACCCTTATTGAGGAGGAAATTCCCAAACTTGACCAATCTCAGACGGCATCTATGGAAGGAGAATTAACGAAAGAAGAAATATCGCTTGCACTTAAAAACATTAAGAATGATAGAAGTCCAGGACCTGATGGCTACACTGCGGAATTCTTCAAATTTTTCTGGATAGATCTAAGTACTTATTTACTAAACTCACTAAATTATGCTTACAAAAATGGCGAATTATCGATTTCACAAAAACAAGGAGTAATAACATGCCTCCCAAAGGAGGGAAAACCAAAACACTTGCTTAAAAACTGGCGACCGATATCTCTACTCAGCGTCTGTTATAAAATAGCATCAGCTGCAATCGCTCAAAGAATGAAAACGTGTTTACCAAACATAATCCACGAGGACCAGAAAGGATTCATGTCCGGCAGATTTATTGGGGAAAATACTAGACTTACTTTTGATATAATGCAATACACTGAAGAACATCAACTCCCAGGAATTCTTATGCTGATCGATTTCGAGAAAGCTTTTGATTCGGTAGACTGGTCATTCATACAAAAAGCACTAGATTTCTTTAAATTTGGCCCGTCTATACAAAAATGGATAGAAGTGTTCTACAAAAATGCCCAAACTTGCGTTATTGTGAACGGCTTTGTTTCACAGTTTTTCCATATATCTCGCGGCTGTCGCCAAGGAGACCCGCTATCGCCATACATATTCCTGGTGTGCGCTGAGATATTAGCAGCAATGTTAAGAGGTAACAAAAACATAACGGGCATAAATATTGGGGATGAAGAATATTTGTTATCTCAATATGCTGACGACACTACTATTTTTTTGGATGGATCGCTTAAAAGTTTAAATTCTTGCTTAGATACATTACATTATTTTGCAAATATCTCTGGCTTGAAAATGAATATAGATAAAACGAAAATTGTGCAACTAGGTTCGACTAAAGCTTCCAATACGAGGTTTCGTACGAAATGGAATTTAGACTGGTCACAAGGTGATTTTAAGCTATTAGGTCTTGTGTTTACAAACAATCTGGCCGAAATGGTCGAGAAAAATTACAAAGATAAATTAAAAGATATCGTCACGCTTATGAAAATATAGTCCAAAAGAGGATTGACCCCATTAGGAAGAAATGTCATTTTAAAAAGTCTGCTGTTGCCCAAACTCAACCATCTATTTTCCTCCCTTCTAAACCCACCAGACCCACTTATAGACGAATTTCAGAAGCTCTGTTTTGAATTTGTTTGGAACTCGAAACCTGATAAAATTTCCAGGAAAAATTCTGTCAAACCACTTGAACAGGGCGGTTTAGATATTCCCATCGTAAAATATGTAATCCAAGCACAAAAAATATCATGGATTAGGAGATTACAAGCAGATAATCCTAAGTGGGGTAACATATTGAAATTGTATATGCCAGATAACATAGATCCAGTAGGAGTCGGTTCCGCATTTTTAAGAACTACTGTCATACCAAAGATAGAAAACGTGTTTTGGAGGGACACACTTTTAGCCTGGACAGAATTTCAAATAAAACTAGATTACAAAGATTGTAGAACTTTCTCGAATGAAAAACTTTGGCACAATGAAAAAAATTAAAATTGGTAACAAAGCTATACATTTTGGTCATTGGGATGGAAGAGGTGTGCGGTTTGTGAATGATATTTTAGAAAATAACGGGAAATTTCTATCATATGAGTCTTTTCAGTCTATTTATAGATGCGCATCCAATTTTCTGGAATACTTGTCAGTATGTCAAGCAGTACGGAAAGCAGCAAAGAACATGGGATTTGGACCACTACAGAAACATTATATGACACCGTTAATACGACCACCCATGTCACGGTTAATAAGTGTAAAAAAAGGGTGTAAAATATATTATAGAACTCTTTTGAATTCTCGATTTTTCACTTTAAACGCTCATCTAAGATGGGAAACAGTTCTTGGAAAAAAATATAGTGAATCGGAGTGGCTTATATGGAATAAAAATGTAACAAATCAAAGAGATGTGAAATATAAGTGGTTTCAATACAGAATTATTAACCGAATACTGACTACTAATCTATTTGCACATAAACTTTACCCTGATATATCTATCTTGTGCACTTTCTGTAACAAAGTTCCAGAGACTATTATTCACCTCTTTTGGGAATGTGAACATATCAATCCTCTGTGGAGTTTACTGGAAAATTGGTTCGCCTCAGTGGGTATTTCAATTCTATTCTCTCCGGAAAAAGTTATTCTTGGTCTTTCACAACCCAGAAATAAGCCACTTAATTATTGTATCTCTATTATTAAATTTTCTATATACAAAATGAAAGTAGTTAAAAAAATCCCTTGTCTGAAAAGTGTTCAAAACGCCTTAAAATTAGCGTACGAAACCGACAAATGTATACAGTACAAGAATTGCGAATGGCGCAGGTTTGACCAGTATTGGTCAACGCTACATTTACTGTTTAGACCCGTATAGATGTTGTTGCTGTTGTCAATGTAGATAAATCAGAGAGTAATGACGATTGTTCAGTTGTATGATATGAATTTCAATTATAAGTTCAATATCTTGTGCAGTACGATAGATTATGCTATGTACAGTGTGTATGACCTATGTATGAAAATCAAATAAAATATAAATTATTAAAAAAAAAATAGTCCGTGTTGCCCCCGTATCAACGGCATAAATAACTTCCGTTCCATTTAAAGCTCCTTTAATGTATACCCCGTCATATTTCTGAATTTCTCTTCTAACTGATTCTGATGAATTAGATTTCCCAGGAATATAACGTGGTATAGATGTAGTTTCTGGTTTTTCAACAAGAAAAGAGTGGCCGTCATGGTAAGGGACCGTCCCTCGGCCTATTGAGCCGATCCCTTGAAGTTTGTTGGTTGAATACCAGTATTATTATGGCTGCCCGCTGAAATTCGTGGTCCAGCGTTTTCTCCATAGTTACGATATCCAGTATGTGGGGTAAATTGTTGGGCTCTTGGATTTAATTGTCCCTTGAAATAATTCTGGCAATATCTCGCATAGTGAGAACCACCACATTCAAAACATCCAGTAAAATTTTCTCTGGGTTGAAAATTCTTTCCGTGGTTATCTTGTGGTCGTGTTTGTTGGAAATTTCTTGATTGGGGATTGTTTCTTGGTTGTTCTATTCTCTCTATTCGTTCCGTTATGGAAGACATTGCCGTCTTTAGTTCATTACGTACCTCCTGTACTTGATTTACAGTTTCTTCGGTGTTGGCAATTTTACTGGTACCGTTGAT
This sequence comes from Hanleya hanleyi, assembly GCA_036873755.1. Classification (NCBI taxonomy): domain Eukaryota; kingdom Metazoa; phylum Mollusca; class Polyplacophora; order Lepidopleurida; family Hanleyidae; genus Hanleya; species Hanleya hanleyi. Next base: position 144,052 of record JAVTVY010032244.1, read on the forward strand.
TGGCTTTTTCCCACCTTTGAATTTTCCCCGGTTATTCGATGGAGCTTCTTTGTCAGTTCATCAATCGGGACAATATCTGTCGTCTCCTCGTCTTTGTTTCCGAATTTCACTAAACGAGTTGGTCGTTTCAAATTGCACCCGTTTCTTCTCTGCGTTTCTAGAAAATTGACTACTTCAAAAGCCGCTTCGTCGATGTTTTGGGGGTCTTTGACGTATTCCAGATGGAATCTTGCGTTTTCATCATGCAGTCCATCTAGAAATCTCCGCAGTAAATCTTCATGTCGGGTCGTAAAACCCCTATTTGCATATGCTCTGTCATACAACCTCTTTAATTCAGCGGCATAATCTTCGACCTTTTCTGAATTTTTCTGACTTCTGTTGCTGACAGTTGCTCCAAATGTTTTGGGAGTTTCTACCCGTCGGAAACGATGTCCTAATTCATTTACCAACGAGTCATATTGACCCCGTATTTCCCAAGAAAGCTGACCATATACAAACTCTCCCGCCTTTCCTTGTAAACGGGGTAAAATTTCCGCTAATTTTTCTTCCTTTGTCCACCCCCTTAGTCTGGCTACATCCTTAAATCCCATTTTTCCAGTCCAGTGAATGATGGTAGTTTTGCGCTAGATTGTCTAGGTATTACAGTCCATCTACTGCGCTCTTTACTACTGTGGGTAGTTCTACTATCATCGGAGTCATTATTATCACTGCTTGAACTGTCATTTATCAGTGGTGAGGCTATCCTTTTCCGACTTTCTGTTTGCGGTATTTTCCGTATTTTACCATTTCTTGATTTATTCCCAGGAAATGATTTATTGTGAGAATCCGTAATATCGCTGGTATTACGAGAAAGGGGTGTCGGTAATTCAAGGTTAGAAATTGCTTCCGTTACCGCTCCTTTGATCATTGAAGCTACATCATGCATTGTTCCACGTAATATATATCCGACCATACTAGATACTTATAGTTCCCCCATAGGTCTGTCAACTTCGAGCGTGTCTCCCGAGTTTAACCCTACGTTTTTCTCTGTTTCCATGGTTACCCCATTTGAATTGACAATTTCGTGTATAACTTGTCTGTGTTCCATGGCTGGATTTACATCGGGAAATTCGGCCTCGCTCGCCGTGTCATCTTCTGTTGACTGAATATTTGATTTAGTTCCACGTCTGCTCTGTCTTGGTCCGGGAGTGTTAAACGTTCCCCCGATATCCATCGTATTGTGTTGTATTAATGTTCCCGGAATATGCTATTTGAAGATTTTCCGGGCTGGGTAAGTATCCTTGGATTCAAGGTTTATTGTGAATTCCACTTCTCTGACACCAAAAATGTAACGGTCAACCTGTGCAACAATACTCCAATACTCTTACGCAGCTGATCGGTCAGGATGGCTGATTAATACGTTATACCAATCGCCATTATTATTTAATCAGTTCTGACACCACCGGAATATCCGGACTTTATACAGTTGACCGAGTATTCTTAATCAAGAATATCGGTAAAGAATAATGCCGTTTTATGTTCAACTGGATCAAATTTTATTCTATCTGAATTAATATGTACATATCATACAAACTTCGATGCATGATAATAAAAAGGCAAGTCTCTCGTGAACATTCGTGTTTTGTTGTTATTTCTTTATGATTCTTCTCCAACGCTGTCTCCGGTATAATTCGGTTGAGTACACTCGTTCCGTCTTTGTACCGTAGTATGTATTTTAAAGCTGATAATTCTGTCTGTCATCCAAGAGTAATAATCCAATCCCGGGATTCTGTGTTTAGCTAGTCTCAGGTGTAGATCTATGACGATCTGATATTGAAAGATCACCCGGGTTTTTATCTACGGGTGATATGTGCCATCGAGATCCGGATATTTATCCGGATATTTATCGATAGCTTATTCAAGAGAATCTGGATAAGTCTTAGTCCTGTGTGATTATAAAGAGTATTGAATCTTTTCCCATGAAGCTTTGGTGCAAATTACTCAATAAACGTCTCCTGTATTCTTGTCAGGCGTCAAATCTTGTTCTGTGAGATACCCGCCTTTTACTTTTGGGGTTACCCGAGTTTATAAATGCGGGTTGTGATATGCTGCCGTTGTTTCAACCCAATATTTAACTTTCACGGGCTATGCTTAAGGCTTTAAACTAGAACAAGTCTAGAATATCAGCTAAACCCTTCCCGTGTCCGTAATTGGGAGTAACTGTTAACTTAATCGACTTCGTCTTGATGTTGGAGTTACCCATCTTTTATTATAGGGGATACCCGGGTTTATAAATGCGGGTTGTGATATGCTGGCGTTGTTTCTACCCAATATTTAACTTTCACGGGCTATGCTTAAAGCTTTAAACTAGAACAAGTCTAGAATATCATCTAAACCCTTCCCGTGTCCGTAATTGGGAGTAACTGTTAACTTAATTGACTTTGTCTTGATTTTCAGAATTAATCGTCTTTTATTTTTGGGGTCACCCGGATTTATAAAAGCGGGTAGTGATATTCAGTTCTAATGACTCTGACGTTACGCCACTGAGTGAGAACTAAATCACTCCCGAATTATAATATCTCTTATTTAATGTACGGAATGCAGTCTGTGTATTTCTTCTGTGTATAGTCTTGTTGGTTTCCTCTGTTATTATATATTTACTGGTTTGGCACTGGAATTCGGGGCTGAATGTATAACATCATATAATAGCTGAATAACATCAGTGTTGATCTTGAAGATAAAGATATTTCACTGCAAAACACAGTTTAGCCTACATTGACTAGTAAATATGCATACAGCTTAAATTCTTTTCATCAGTATTTATATCTCGTAGTGGATCGGGGTTCCCGTAATTTCCATGACAACGGTTTGTTTACATTGAAGAGTAGGCCTTGCACCAATAAAATTATCTGCTTCTCATACTCATTATTATTTTCCAATGGTATCCAGTTACCTAAGGTATGATAATCTCCTGCTGGCTGTTTCAGACAATTAATTGCTGGGATATCGTTGGTTATTCTCACAGTTATTCAACCGTGTAGCTGACCCGGTGATTACCAAGTGCCGAATTATTAGTATGTTTGGCCTTTTATACTTTCGCGGGCAGACGATCCCAGCGCCACCTGGTGAAATGAATCCAGTGTAATACTCTCGACCCTCAGGAGAGCTTAGCGTCGTAAACGGCTAATCACCAAATAATCATCCAAAGGTTGTGATTAATAAAGACAATCTCTTTCAGAAGAGATCATCTCGAACAATTACAATTCATGAAACGCTAGTACAATTACGTTATCGTCCATAAGATGCAGCGTTTCAGAGTATAGCCTCGTTTTGATATCATCGTACACATGGCTGACATCGGAAAAGTTTGCCAACAAAATTATATGCATAAACGTGAAAATCTCACTCCACACATCCAGATATTCAACAACTACTGGGTAACAACAAGAACAAGGTATTTAATCCACTCTGATAAAGAATTATAAATTGAACGAACATTACATTGAGAAAAATCAACAAATACAGGGTCAGAAATCGTCATTCGTCATATCGAACATTATTATATGTACACGTCTGAACGTTGAATGACTGACAACGAATATTTATATAATTAAAAAAAATACAATCGACCGATTAACGAATCGTCACAATATCATAATGTCCGAGTTTACACGGTCCTGTATATAACGTATACCTTAAGGTCACGAACCACTAATTATTCGCTTTACTTAATATGTAGTAAATTGGCAGAGCACATCTTGACAAAACTATATTCCCTAATATTCGCCGCCACAAACGACCCACCACACCAGATAGCCTGGTCTTTCCGCTCAAACATATGGAACATTCACCATACACTCCCCACCATTTTCTCGGCATAAGACCGCCAGAATTAGGGACATCCAGCCCGAAACCATTACGGCAAATTTCGGAGGTGGCCAATCAAACTGGCCCAGATTTGTTTCCGATTGAAATGTGAAAAGGTGGTTTTGATGTATTTGAGAGTCAGATATGATAGAAACATTTTAAAATACGGCACAGACCATTTCTGGCCCAATCAGATATAATGGCCAATCAATGTTCGCCGTAAGTCAAGTCCTGATGATAATCTTGCACCCCGAAGCTTCAATGGAGTGTGACGTTCGAGTGGTCAGAAAACGTCTATCCTTGCGGTGTACACGAGACTTGAGGCGGCCTGGTCTCAGACCCCTGTGACAAATTGTCAGGCTGATGTGAACGCAGTCTCGTATGACTGGAATTGGCCAACGAGGAAGGTCCGATTCAACCTGTCACCTTGTCTGGATCGAGGAGGTAGGATGGGGGGACCTGTAGAAACAACCAAGGCAATAATAAAGTAATAATATTATATTCTGTTATGTACACAGCTCTGTACGCGCACAATACCTGTAATAAAGATCCCTACTCTAGAGGTAGTTATCGTTAAGTGTTATCTTTATCTTAAGAGAAAGACGAATAATATACAATATATACATGAGACCCTATCTATGACGCGTCACGGCCCAGTCTCGTCCAGACTGGCTCTCGTCGTGGTATGGTACGGCGTCTCTGGTTCCCCTCCGGTCGTAGGCGTAGCCCCGGACTGTATGGAACGTCTACCGTGTCTAAGGTTACACGGCCCAGTTCATCTAAGCGTTATCAATCGTCTCTGGAACCCTCTCCGTATCACTGCCTCTCCTGGCAGTAGCCCTTCGGCGGCGTCGGCCCGTACGGCACATCACAGCGTCTTCGGCGGCAGTCCCTTTCGGCTCGGCAGACCTCACGTCTTCGTCGGCCCGAATTCGGCGGCGCTCCCTTTCGGCTCGGCAGACTTCACGTCTTCGGCGGCCCGTCTTCGGCGACCCGTCTTCGGCTCGGCAGACCTCACGTCTTCGGCGGCCCGATTTCGGCGACCCGTCTTCGGCGACCCGACTTCACGGCCCTCACGGTCTTCTGGATAAACTCCGGTTCGTTTTCGATCATCCCTACCTCGCCTGGTAGGCCCCCACGAACTTTTCCTGTCACAACGGCTTCGGCTCCAGCAGGAATAGTCACAGTCTCGGTCATGGCTACACGGTAACAGCCTGCGCTCCCCACGACCTCGCATTGGATGTAGCGGCCACCATACTTGACCCTGTGGCGCTCCGTGTCGATCTTGGTACAGTGGGTGCTGAGAAAGTCGTACCCTAGAAGCGCGTCCACTGGCAGATCTCCGACTATCATCCTCTGTGTTCGTGTGGTACCGTCTATAGTGATTTTAAAATCAGCTTCACCTTTCAGGGGCATCAGCGTACCGTCAGCCATACGAATACTAGCGTAAGATGGGCTACTCAAGGCTGGTCTGAACCGCGGACTCAGCTGCTGGTATACTTTCTCGCTCAGGAGGGAAATCGACGCCCCCGTGTCAACACAACACCACATCTTCACTGGCCCGATCTTGGCAGGTAAATAAAGTCCAGCTTCCCCGGAAGTATTAACTTTGGGAGGACTCTTGGGCGATCTCGGCGGTTTAGAGTCATCTGTTCTTGACACATCTGGACAGTCCGCCCGGTAATGACCCTTTCTGCCGCACGACCAGCAAGCATTACTTCGTTCCCGATTCCCATACGTCCGTTGTGGGCCTCTGGCGTATCTGGGTGGTTGTAGCCGTGGTTGAGGCTGAGACTTTCGCATTATTTCTTCCATCAATTCTTTGATCTGTTTTCTCAGCCGAGCTTCAGATTCTTCGTCATCCTCGGAGGTTGCAGCTAATCCCTCATCTTTACTAGGAACCGTGGACTTCGCGGTTGCCCAAGTCTTACGGCGTTGCGAGGACTTGAATGCTTCTACTTCTACAGCAGAGTGTACAGCTGCATCTAAGGTCTTCGGCCGCGTCTGCCATACAAGAAATCTAAGCTCGTCCCCAATAGCCTCCAAAAACTGATCCTTTGCCAAGGTATCCTGTACGTCATCTCCGGCCTCGGGATAAGCCTGGTGTGCAAGCCGAACTAATGCCTGAGCTAGGCCCGGAAGATCTTCTGACTTCTCGCGGTATCTGGATTTTAAATGCGCTTTGTGCAAATCTAGTTGATTCGGCGGGGCAAAACGCTTCTCCAAGGCATCCCTCAATCGTCCATAGCCAGCACTCCCTGGTTCTGATTTCAAGCTGGCCAACAGCTGCTGGGCAGATCCTCGGAGGGCGACGGCCAGATATTGACCCCGTTGTGAGTATGTCCATCCGTTGATAGCAGCACAGTGATCGAAATGGGAGAGATAATCCCGTAATGGCGTTGTTCCATCATAGGTAGCAGCCTTTGCCGCCGTCAACATCGGTCGCCTCACCTCAATCGCAGGGGTCGAGGTCTGTAATGGCTGCCTCCAGCTCATGGGCTCATCTCGTCCTCTCTGACTGCGAGTCGCTGTCCGCTGGACGTAGTTCGGCGCCGACATCTCCGATAGTCATGCTTGGGTTTCTGGTTTCTTCCCAGAGTGATCCCTTCTCCATCGGTTTCCCGGTGTTGGCCATCCCACCGCTGCCACCAGTTGTGACGTTCGAGCGGTCAGAAAACGTCTATGCGGTGTACACGAGACTTGAGGCGGCCTGGTCTCAAGCCCCTGTGACAAATTGTCAGGCTGATGTGAACGCAGTCTCGTATGACTGGAATTGGCCAACGAGGAAGGTCCGATTCAACCTGTCACCTTGTCTGGATAATAATAAAGTAATAATATTATATTCTGTTATGTACACAGCTCTGTACGCGCACAATACCTGTAATAAAGATCCCTACTCTAGAGGTTGTTATCGTTAAGTGTTATCTTTATCTTAAGAGAAAGACGAATAATATACAATATATACATGAGACCCTATCTATGACGCGTCACGGCCCAGTCTCGTCCAGACTGGCTCTCGTCGTGGTATGGTACGGCGTCTCTGGTTCCCCTCCGGTCGTAGGCGTAGCCCCGGACTGTATGGAACGTCTACCGTGTCTAAGGTTACACGGCCCAGTTCATCTAAGCGTTATCAATCGTCTCTGGAACCCTCTCCGTATCACTGCCTCTCCTGGCAGTAGCCCTTCGGCGGCGTCGGCCCGTACGGCACATCACAGCGTCTTCGGCGGCAGTCCCTTTCGGCTCGGCAGACCTCACGTCTTCGTCGGCCCGAATTCGGCGGCGCTCCCTTTCGGCTCGGCAGACTTCACGTCTTCGGCGGCCCGTCTTCGGCGACCCGTCTTCGGCTCGGCAGACCTCACGTCTTCGTCGGCCCGATTTCGGCGACCCGTCTTCGGCGACCCGACTTCACGGCCCTCACGGCGTTGACTCAACGATGAGTTAATAGGCTCAGATTGTCTGCATATATATGTGGTAATAATGCCCTGGTCTCGGGGGCGTATTATTACCTTACAGTGTAATGTCAATTAATATCAATGATTTGTAATAGAATTCAAAGACTTGCGGCAAAGCATAATTCGAGCCCTGCGGCAGTGTAAATATGTACAGTGGATGTAAGCTTGTGTAATCCGTCACCTCTAGCCGAGGCCTGTAGGTAACTAGTGTAGGTGAGGGTGATTAGATCTATTCCGTCCCTAAGGCCGACGATCTTGTATGTGAGCAAGTATATGTAATCATGTAAAATGGTATTTGTGTGATGGGCTGCAGTGTGGGATATTTGGTGCTCTGTATTCCCCGTTGATGGACATCTCGTCTTCAGATACTGTGCGTGTTAGTATCTTATCCTCGTCTGGCGGTTCGTCTCGTCATCAGATACTGTGCGTGTTAGTATCTATTATCCCCAAGCTATGGCTCAGCTCTCGGCTTTCCAACCCTTCGGCGGATGGTTCGGCGCATTTGCGGCGATCCTATCTCTGTGCTCTCCCGCACGATGTTTACCCGCCGATTGTCTGAGACAGAATGCCGAACGTCCATCCTGTCCGTCTTATATAGGCTCTGGCTCCCAGAATCCATTACGCGCCCAAACATGGCAGCCCCCATAAAGCGAAAGTATAGACTCAGGCGGTGTGGGATTTCGTGTCAGATCAACAGAGTTCGACTTCTCTCGCCCGGTTTCGATGTAAGATGCGTGCCAGGGATATTTACACGTCCCTCGCTGAAAGTTTCAGCGCACAGTTAATACAGGTAAGTCGAATATCCACCATTATCGGTCCATTCACAATGCTATTTAGAATGTCAGCGTAGAACGAAAATGACATTCTCCAGGCCATAGGCATTTTCGTCACAGGAGGTTTGTGACCTACATGTACAAATAAGTAAACCTATTGAGATTCCAATAAACTTTGTGTGGCCGAACCAATAATAACAGTCATATACATATGCAAATATAAAGGTCATCCTTCGAATATTCGCAAAGTTATCGATTGTCACATTAAAGTGATATTTCCCTTAATATATAGACCTTGAGTGGTCAAAAACTTATTGAAATATTTCACCCCAAAAGATTATTTAATAATTTATGTTCTTGATTTTTAATTTGTACACTTAATGACGCTAACCTTAATCCCCATAATTTCATCTGTACACACATGGCATAACCATTATCAACACGAAACCGACCCCTCCCCCCATTGTAGAGAGAAAATAAACGAAAACATTTACCGCTAATTTTTATCATATCTACAGTTAGAATCCGGTGAATGCCGTTTCATTCAGTTATTTGACAAACCAGACCAGTCTTACTTCGCGATGATTAAAGTTTGTGAATATATTGCCCTAATTTAATGCGTGGGCTTATTGACGAGAACGATCGCTGATGTGGGGGGGTGGAGTCGACAAACCGAATGCTCAACTAAACGTTTCCACAGCACAGAATTTATCAACAAAAGACTTGGAAATAACTATACTGACGCAATAACTCAATTCATTCATATGAGTAAGGCATTATTATGTTTGGGCTGGAAACTATGAGATAGTAGCTCGAGCGCCCGCAATAGACTCAAAATATATACGTTTAGGCTTGAAAACATTCTATCCAGTCTGGACAAGCAGAAATTTGGATGAAAATAGGCATTTATCTCTGATTATGTGCCTCTCTGCAGAAAAAGGCGCTTAGACATGTGACAATGGAGAAAGTCCGATTTTCGTGTGGTCACAAACCACTAATTATTCACCTTACTTAATATGTAGTAAATTGGCAGGGCACATCTAGACAAAACTATATTCCCTAATATTTGC